>OX402537.1:9131532-9260377 GCA_948098885.1 Drepanosiphum platanoidis
CATTTATACCAAACGAATTTTCTCCACTTGTTTCTTACGCTACGACGACGGTATTATAATATTGTAACGATATCGGCGCGATTAATTTTCCTTGTAGTTCTAATACAACGTTTTGTGTGTAAAACTCGCGGCTATTAACGTCAAAAGCAAAAGTTTTATAATAATTTGGGGTTTTTTAATATGCGATACGATTTGTTATAATAGTTTGGAAAAAAAAAACAATAATCGACGGTTGAAAAAAAGCAATAGACGTGTATTTGAAACAAATGCCATATTTCAAACATCGCAGTGTGAAATGTATAGTTCTCGGAGTTATTGTAAAACGTTGTACATTTTTTATTCGAAGTAAAACTTATTACGGCGGACCGTCGGAAAATTGTATGTGCGGCTTACTGGAAAACGAAAAAAATTGATCGCATAACAAAGCCGAAACGGCATAAAATAATACGCGTTCGTTAAGAAATAATATTGTAAAGTCGAAAAATTAGCCGAGAGAAAAATCTAGTGTTCCGTCGCCGCGTGTCGAATCGGTTCGTCTTCGAGAAAAAATTGACAAATCCTCGCGTTTTTTTGTATACAAGTATGTATTATTATTACATGTCATGTGATTATAATGTAATTTTACAATGACGCGGCCGCGATAAAATAACGCGCCAAATCGTGAGCCCGGGTAGTTGGACAAATGGTTTGGAGAAAAAATAAAATCCATACTGCGTCATCGCGAGGATGAATGATGATTATCGTAATTATTTTAAACAGTGAAATAGTATATAATAGGTACCAGTTATTGTGTGACGCGTGCGCGCGCGACGTATAAATACGTTCGAATAAAAATAAAACGTTTACAACTTTATGACGCCTATATATTCGTTATTGGGAAACACGTTTCGCTATTTTATTACATTTTGTTCGCTGCGAATAATGGCCAATCGAATAGATTTCAGACATCGAGCATATATCATTAAAACGCAACAATAATAACGTTCGTATTGGAATCACGACTAATTTGAATAAATATTAAATTAAAATGAGTCATTACAGTCATGCGGTTTTCTTACACATAATATGAGATAGCTTCGTCAAAGACACGTTGCATTGTATAATTAAATTTTAAATGTAATACGACATACGTATACGTATATGTTTAAAGAAATTTATCGTTCAGTTGTTATATTTATCCGAAACGCCTATTTAATATATTATTTGTTTCGTAAACGCGAATTTTAATCGGAAAATACGTTCGTTCGCCGATTACGAACACCTAATGTTTTACGCGTCCGAGGAACGTTTAATAAATATATATAATATATACTCGTATGAGTAAGTTTGATTTCATTGAAAAGTCAGTGCTGATATGAACGCGATTCGAATATCCGACAAAACGCCGATTCCCCGTGTATGTGGTCCAATAAACGATCTGGCGCGTTTATCGATTAGACCACACAATGGTATTGCTAATTTATTGTTTTACCGATTTCGGGCTCGATACGTTCGACGGCTATCTGACGAGTGTATGAATAATGATACGGTTCGACGGCGAATTCAAGTGATAAATCATAATCGCGCACAGCAATAATATAAATCACGATAAATTTCGATTGAAAACGAACGTTTGATAAAAAAAAATAATAATATTAAAAGAATATACCGCCGCCGCCGTAGCCGCTCTTGCCGGACGCGATGTTCCCGTCGTCATAATATTATTTCGCGACAATTGAACATATTTTGATTAATCTCTCGAGAATATTACCGAAACACGGAGCGACTCGTAAAATCTACCGCAACGGAGACAATATATTTATCGCGATAACATAATATTATTAGTCCGCGAGCCGATCTGCTGCATTCTTATATGTTTGTTCAACGCCGCGACGCGACGGCGAGTATTAGTATTTCTCGTTATAGTTTATCAATTTAATAATATTTTCACTCGTATAATACACGGTCACATGTAGACACCGTGTGACCGCTGTTTGTCACGCGGCGCGGCCTATTTATTATAGTTTTACGTCCGACGGCGTATCGTTACGATTATTTTCCTACAACGCTCATATTGTAATACGACGGTATTTCCATAAAACGTATGACGGCCGCGTGAATACACGCGTGCCGCGAGCATTTGAATATTTGTATACTCGGCGTTTCGTTCACACGCCGGGTGATTCCGGTGAAATAACGCGAAACGACGCCTCCGCGCGCGCGTGTTCAACCGGTTGTCCATACCGATTTAATATAATATAATATGTCGTAGAGTCGACGCGAATAAAAATGTACCACCTCGTAAAGGCTGCGGGTATTCGATCGCCTCGCGACGATAAGTCACACACGTCATGCATCCCCGAGCGCCGGCACTAAATAAAATAACAAACGACTGCGTATAATATCATATTATATTAAACGCGCGTGTGACCCGGAAAGAGATTCGCGGAAACGATTTTTTTTTGTTATAATATGATATATTCGTATTATGGCGACGACGGTGCACATTATCGCGCCCCCGCAGACGCTCCCGCGGGGAGGCTGCGGACGACGGCGGCGGCGGCGTCGTCGGCGTCGTACCTGTTGCGGCGCCGCGCCGTATATAACGTTGAAAACCCCTCGCGGCGACGATGATTTGTCGGTTTCCGATGGAAATGTTAATTTTCGCGTTGACCTTTATGCATATACGCCGCGCAACAGGTGCGCGCGATCGCGTCGAAAAGCGCGAAAAATCAACTCGCGGGCGTGCAAACGCTGCGGCGTTGTTACGGGACGAAAAAAAAAAAAAAAGAGAAAAAACCGCGCGATACGATAATAGACGGCTTGTACGGTATAATAATCGAACGTTGTTTTTTGCAATTGTTCGCCCGAAACGCGAATCCAATAGAGAACAGAACGAAATGATATATTGATCGAATAACAACATTACCGCGCCGGACGAACTCCGAGCACAATATAAGATTCGTTTATAATATTATTATAACAGTGTCGATATTGTTATAATGTAACAGTTTACTCGTCGAATATTATCCGCCTCGTGCTCATTTATCGAATGAAAGAGAAGAGAAAAAAAATTGATAATCACCCTGCGGAGTGACATAAATAAACGCGTATCGCGTTACGGGTATGCGCTATGGTCTCGCGCGCGCGCGCGTTCACGTCACATTACGTTTTCTATACACGGTCTCGATGAGATCCCGAGACCGATGAAAGTAAACGATTGCAAATTGAATGTAACGTCTCGCGTGTTCGGAAACAGTATTTTAAAATGTATACATAAACATAATAATTATTGTGTTTCCGTTTACGTGCTGATTATTCGTAATAGTACCGCGGGTACCTACGTCCTGTGGTAAGCATCATATATATATATACGAGTATATGTGTGTGTACGTTATAACTCGTATAATTAACACGTTCCGAATGGGGCCACTCCTACAACGATTTCTCAGAGGAGAAGAAGAAGAAGAAGAAGAAGAAGAAAAAATTCCTTATCCGTCGGTCGCTGCACTTGCATCGGCCGCCGCCTACATAATAACAACACCGGGTACAATAATTAGAGTGTGATAATGTAATAATAGCCAGAGCGCGGTATTCTCACCTTGTTTATTTAATAACAACGAGACCGTCCCCTAAAGATTTCGCAGCAATACCGAGGGTAGAGTGAGAGAGAGAGAGAGGGGGGGGGAGAGAGAGAAAGCGAAACGGACGAGAAAAAAAAAAAAAAACTCCCTTTCACCCTCTAAAAGACCACTTTCCATAAGGTTTTACACCGTCGTCGCTCGTATACACATTATAATATCATATTGTTCGCGGTGCCGACATAATACTGGCGGCGTGGCCACTATGTGCGTTTTGTTGTTTTTTTTTTTCCTTCTGATTTTAATGACCGCGCCGAGGACACGATGATAATGACGACAATAAACCGCGTTTCAGAAGCTCGGACGACGACGGTCCCCCCGGCCGGTATAACGAAATCTCGTATATATACGCCGTAGCAGGTATATATATATACGTATATACCCTTCATTATCACGGAGCAGTTCATTTCTCTCTCTCTCTCTCTCTCGTCCGTCGTTTTAATATTATTATTATTTTTTTGTTAACGTGATCTTTTTTTTTTTTTCTTTTTCATACCTCCCCGCTGCCCGACCCGGGGCACGAGTCCGGTGCGCGCTCGCGTATCGCTCGCTACTATACACACAGTACAACACCACCGCTGCCGTCGTCGCCCGTTTTGTTTGTATACGTCGCGCGTTTTTTTTTTTTTTTTTTAATTGTGCCGTATTCTCTGTTCAGTTTGGCGGCGGCGGCGGCGGCGTCTCTCTTAATTAGCCGGTGCGAGTCGTGTAATATTAAACGCCGGGGGAATAATAAGCCCCGGGATGACGCGCCGCGGCGCGGGGAGTAGAGAGATCTGAAGGACAGAAACCTGACCGTGATAAAAAACGCGAAAAATACGAAAAAAAAAAAAAAAAAACCGATAAAGGGTCACAACGACGACGAGAGGGAAAAACGCGCGTATATATATATATATATATATGATATATCGTAATGCCGCGCGGCGAGGCGATCGTGCTCGCGGCGGCTGGTACATGACACATGTGTGTGCGCGCGCGTAACTGATTAAAAAAAAGAAGAAAAAGATTATTATTTCCGCGTAATCAAACAGCGGCGGCGGCGCCGTAGAGAAAAAAAAAAAAAAAACAGTGCGCCCGACGACGACGTACAGTTTATGCATATTATAATATTTTAGTATACTCTGCAGAACACGCGCCAATAATAACGACGACGATAACAATAATAATAATAGGTACCTATATAGTGCAACGCGCGATAGAGATGGTAAAACGACATGACTTAACGCGTATATTTATGGGCTCCGTACGGTTCGCGCACGAGCGCGTTACGATGACGGCGGCGTGTGTATACGAGTATACCTCGTGCGTGCGGTAATTTACAAGGTGATAAATTAGAAGAAAAAGAATGAAAAAAAAAAAACGTAAACGAGGGGGGGGGGGAAAGAAAAAATTGGCAGAGACATTTTTTGGGTCAAATATTATATCGCGCTAAAATATATTATATCGTATATATAGAGAGATATTCCCCACAGACGTTTCACCTTCGACGCTGCTCACTCGCGTACAATAGAAATAGAAGTATTACTACAGAGGTATATACGTCGCGCGTGTTATTACGGCCGTTATTAGTCATTTTCGGTAGCGCGCGCGCACATTAATCAACATAATATTTTATCGTAGCATCGAAACTGCTGGCGCGCGCGCGGTAACGTCGTATATTTCACGTCGGACGACGAATATTTTCAAATTTTATTCAATACATAACTCGCGCGGTGTTGCGAATCATCGCGCCGAGGAGACCTTTGGCGAATGAATACGACGATTTTAATGGAACGAGGTTTAGATTTTATTTTTTTCCGCTCTTCTCAATTGATATTTTATTTATTTTTCTCTCTTCACGCGCGTCAATCGATTGATTTCGCTCGGTAATTAATAACCGACACGATTACCATTAGCCGCGCGTACGACACGTACGAATCTAAACTATATAATATTATAATATCATGGAGTCGCCCTGTGGCCCAATCGAGATTCGAAACCGATTCGTGCGCTATTGCGGGCATTGTATTACAGTAGTACGCACAATGCGTATGCGCGAACGGCATCGAAATATTATATCGTTATGATATTCGCAAACCGTTGGACGCGTGTTATCCGAAAGCGAATAATCAAAACTCGTTCGATCGCTACGTTTTAGATCATATCTGTACACACGTTATTTCCCATGCGTTTCTGCACACGAGTGTGTGTAACGAATTTCTATAATCGACGACTTAATATCATTGTAATTCGATAGACCGCGAGAGAACGCTGTGAAAAAAAAATCGAAATCGCAACAATTTTTAAAGCCTTTGGCCATAAACACCGCTTATTTCAAAATAACAACGTCGTTATTTTCTGCAGCCACCGCAGACGCATGTACTGTACTCGTAGTAATCGACAACCCTTTCGCCATCACCACCGAAATATTATGTCAAACGCGGGCCGCTGGCAGTTTTTTCCATCGCTATTTCACACGCTATTATTATATATACCATATCTTCGTTTTTAAACCCGTATTTTACTTTAAACGTCTTTCGCCGTTACTTTTTCGCGGTTTATATTTTAGGCGCGAAACACATCTTTTCGTAGTCTTATTCTGTACAGGCACTGTGACAGTAGACTTTTTCACGACAGTCCGATTATTCATAACTCGTCACAAGAGTCCGCCCGAATCGTAAATTAGATCGACCGTACATTCTGTCCGGCGAACACGGGTCGGCACTAAAACGTAACTAATTCGACGAGTCGTTTTAAATTATCATTACTCGAAAAGAAAAAAAAACGACGCGTGTACGATGCAAAAAAATAGCTCTCGTCCGTGGGACGACTATAAAACAACGCTATACGACACGTTATCGTTTTTAGGACACGCGATGTTCGGTTGTTTTATGATATTTATTATTATGAATTTCTTCTTTTTTTTTCTCTCTCTCTCTCTCACAATAAAATATGTCATTGGACGTAAGACAATAACGGCGCGGCGTCGCTGTCGTCTTCTACAATAGTCGGACCAAACCGACCGGGTCTGTACGTACGTAATAGCAACATCATCGCATCGTGCCCGCGGTCTGTACGCCTATAGATCGGTATCTTACGCCGCGCGTAAAAATACATCACGGTGATGTGTAAACCGCAGAAACTGGTAGTCAATTTTTCAACATGACGAAAAAGAAAAACGGCCGTATACCGACCGACGCGACGCAGTCGTACTACGTAAATATACGCGCCGCCGCCGCCACGTCGAGCGCCTGTTATAATCGCGCGTCCGCCGCAGTTTGTAGCTAGCCGATAATAGGTATATATAATATGTATGCACTATACAATACGCACAGTCGGCGGAGGCGTGTGTGTGTGTGTGTGTGCGCGTATATTATGCGCCATAGGTCTCGCAACATCCTCTCCTACACGTCGGCGGCGGACCACGAGTATTTCGAACTCGTAATTTATCTTGTTTCCTCCACCCGCGACACCACGACGTACACTATTTTACCGTATGTGTGTATAATATGTACAATATAACATACACAAACGATGCGGACTCGCAGGACGAGAGGGGAAAAATAAAAGTATAGACACATACTATCGATGAGAGGAATGCGACGCGTGCATATGCGAGCGACGCATTTATACATACGCGTGTATAAATATACGTATGTGTGTGTGTGGTGCGCGTGTAGAAAAAAATAATAATAATAAAAAAATCGAGAGAGGCTTATTGTTGTCGGCTGCGGCGAAGACGACGACGACGACGACGACGACGACTATGGAATGAGGCGAGGGCGGTCGCCGCGGCGTTTGTGAGGAGCTCTCCTCGCGGATCCTTTCTCCGTTATATACCTACTACACAGTCGTCGTCGTCTCGACATACTACGCTATATTATTATCATTATCGTTATTATCATTGTTGTTGTTGTTGTTGTTGTTGTTACACGGCAACACACACACACACACACGTTGCACAAGAGTTTGCGTAAATCCACGTGTGCGTGTATGTGAGTATGGCGCGAGCCCCCAAAACCTGTTGAGGAGGACGAGAAGAGACTAGACGACTGCGGCGGCGGCGGCGGCGGCAGTGATGATGCCGTGGGAACCGGTCTCGCGGCTCGTCGGATCCCCATTGTGTACGTCTTATTCGTGTACAGGGTGATCGTAAAGTGCGCGTATTGTTGATGTACGCGTGTATACACCGTGCCCGCGTCCTCGCGATGCCGACGATTATGACATTATGCGCGAGCGCGAGAGAAATCTGACGATAAACTACTCTCGGGGAACGATTTCGGTTTTTTCATTTTATATATATACGTATATGAACACGCGACTAACACACAGAGATTCGCCCTTCCCCGTCGAATTCCGTCGGCGCGGGAAAAGAAACGTTTCGCTATACGATCGAAACGTTTGAAACGGCGTGTATGTGTGTCGAATCCCCCCGACCGCGGAGAGAGCGGACGAAGACGATCCGAACGATTACAGAGACCAAACGACGACGATAATATACAATATGCGGTATACGATACGGTTTTACTTGGCGCGAACCCGATGGAAGTGTACCCTCGAGACCCCCTCGATCGTTTACATATTATAAGCGTGGCGAGCGTCTCGCGTGTGGATAAATCACCCTGCGCGCAGCAGAGTCGTCCCCGTTCGCCGCGCCCGTCATTTGACATTATATACACATAATGCATTATGCGCACGGAAAAGCGAGAAAAGGATTATACAGCGATAATAGTCGTCACCTCACGTCATATTCGATGTACGTGCGCGATGTATACACAATATGGGAACGGACACGTTTTCCTAAAACTGCAGTCATTATCGTTGTTGCTGCAGTTATTATTATTATTTTTAGAGGTATAACGCCGCCGCGCAACAGTGTTATTATTTTCCCATAGAGTTTCGTTGTTGTTCCGTCTCCCACACGCGAACAACACGTATTTTGCCAATCAACCCCACCCCCCGCCCACCGACAACCCACAGGACCACGTGTGAAATCGCTCCGCCCGAACACCGTAATAAATATGCGAGTCTACATAATATTTTTACGATAGACGTTCGATTTTATAACCGTTCGGCAACACGCGTCTACAATGTCGAGTTTTCATAAAACAATACGAAGAGTGTTATTATAGGTATATTATTTATACGACGCGTCGTGTACGCAGGTAACGTGTATTGCGCCAGTTTGGCAAATGTTTTCGCAGGGTTTCGTCGAAATCCGTATAACGTTCGACGAGTTGGAAACAAAACAAAACATAACCCGCGATAGACTGACAATAATAGAACGTCGATGATTATTGTTCGTTGAAATAGTCGCGAGTTTCTGATTCGAAGTAAATAACGTACCGCGTTGTTTTAATTATCATTGTTGCTGTCGCGGCATGTATAAGCAAAGTCCGGCGAATTAGATATTGTAATTTTCGAAATTAAAACAATACGCATTTACATTTCAAATTCCACATCCTGAATTCGACCACCATTTTGTGTGTCTATTGTTTCTAGCTCGAAACAATCTTGATATACGTATATATAAGCTTATCGAACGGCGTCGGATAATTATGCAAAATAAAAAAATAAATAAATAATAATTAATATTCTCGATTATAGGTTTTGTGTCGTAAGCGTTTTAGCGCGTAAATATTGATTTACGATGCGACGTTCAAACGAATCGGCGTTAATGAAATTTAAATACAAAGCACGATCGATTACCATAATACGATATATTCAAATGATCGCGTTTATTTTTGTTCACGAAAAAGGAAATGAAATGTAATTCTACACGGGGCGACCGCCGCTACTATATAAATTATACGGTTGATTTTTTTTTCCAAACGGCAACAAACCGCGTGTGTTTAACCCGTCGATAATGAATATCATAAGAACGCGCGCGTCTATTATACGAGCAGGCGTATATTACCACTGCCCCAATACGAACGACGACGAGAAGCCACCGCGTCGTCGCGGGGAATAATAGAAATCATATTTTACTTTTTTCTTATCCCGAGTCCTCTGCGTCTAATTTCGATACCATACCATTATTATTATTATTAAAGTGCGTATATGATATACCACGTCGTCGGACCGACCGATGAAATTTCAAAGAACCGCATACGCGCACGTCATTACGTTATAATATACGTATGATATTTTTTTTTATGAATATCATACATCAATTTTAAACATTGACATAACTATGAATCATTATAATGACCCGGGTAAATAATACCAAAGAAATGTACGTATATATGACTTTTCGATATGTACGCACTCGACCGCTATATACGCGTGTATATAATATAACGTATATTATACACACATAGAACCAGTTTTTATTGTAGACACCGAGACACCCTCTACATACGTTGTTAATGATTGACGTACAGGAGAAGAAGAAGAAGAAGAAGAAAAAATGGTCATTTCGTTTTATTTCTCGTCGATCGCGCACTACACGGTGGTTACACAGTAGTATCGGCCGAGGAATAACAATAATTATAATATTATAACATTGTTTGCCGATTTCCTCGTTTCGCGGCTGCCCCGCGTGCAATGTCATGGGAACCTGCGCGCGCGCGCGCTCTCGTACGATAATATACGTTTTATTGATACTAAATCACATTTCGCGTTTAAATAATGCGAGTTTAAACGCAGGTAATTGAGTAATAATAGACAAATTAGTTGTCCATTAAATGTCTTAATCACTATATGCGCACATGCCCCGCTCGGTAACGGACAGGTTTACAGAACGTAACTTGATATACTTGTCAAACTGCATATAATACTGCTTAATATAATACGAAACGCCGTACGCGTGCGCGTTATTATTATTATGAGATCTGCGTGTGCGCGCGCGTTACAATAACGTCCGAAGAATGTCCGTTTTACGCGAGCGGCACCACGAAATCGGGCGAAAAAACGCAATCGATCAAAAGCCCGCATTATTGTTACCGATATTGATCTAGACTGTTTTCGGTAAAATACGTGAAAATCTACTAGAATAATTTAACTTATTTATATTATCGAGCAAGCATTGTAGCCGTGCGAACACAATAATAATATTCGAATAATTTTTTGTGGACATTTTAGCGAGTTTAATTTCCCCAAGAAAAATCTTAAATATTAGGTTTATACGAGAACCTTATTAAAGGCCTTTATGTAGTATATTATTTATACCTAAACCTAAAAACATGCATGTCGCTGCGAGCAATCGATATAATAAACTGTTGTCGTAATTGCACTTTTGTCTCGGAGAAACGTAATTTTACTATATAGTTATCAAACATTTTAACAGTGGAAACAAGACGTATCACAACAGTATAATCATCATGACTTGACCGATTACGTTATTAAGTCGTTAGTATTGTCGAAATCGGCGCAGATACTGTCAGATTACAAGTCATCGTAATAGTGCAAGATTAACATTGTCGCGTTTGGTTATTGTTTTAGGTTGTAAGAGTTTTTTCAAGAGGAGCGTTCGCCGAAATCTCACGTACTCGTGCAGGGGCAGCCGGAACTGTCCCATCGACCAACACCACCGGAACCAATGTCAGTACTGTCGGCTGAAAAAATGTCTGAAAATGGGCATGCGCAGAGAAGGTAAGGAGAGGAGAAGAAGAAGAAGAAAAAAAAAATCATAAATTACCGTCCCACGACACTAATAATTATTACGTTATAATGTATAGTGATAATAAAATAATATTTTAACGAGGAAGAGGAAGAGAGAGAGACGGCGAGCGAATGGGGAAGGGGACGACGCGCGAGTAACGTGAATAGCAATTATAATTGAGATCCGACCGGTCGATATAAAGAGACACACCGTGTCAAATCGCCGGTCGTCATCGTTTTCGTCGTGTATGGGTTTCAATCAAATCGTTTCGACGAATAATAATAATATAATAATAATAATGATAACACGTATATATTATATTATATTATATTATATATATAACGCGTGAGAACTAAAACATTTTTTTCACGCGGCGCGCACGACGCATAATAATAATACTCTAGTGCGGCGGGCGAAATGGTTTTATATACATAATATTATATACGTACATATATCGCGTATAGCCCGACGTATACATATACACGCCTCGGTCACGCGAAGAATATCGGCCGTCATGATATCACACCCGTCGCGGCGGAAACGCTAGAAAGTTTAGAAATATCGAAAATTCCAAGGCCGCCGGCGTTTTTATCGCATATAACGCACGTCGTCGGTACGTCTTTACGTTCACCCCGCGCGTACCGACGCGCGCATGTATGGAAAAGTTTTCAACGAGTCATCGTACACGTCGCGTACGATTTTTTTTCTTCTCTTTACCGTCCCGTCTCGACCCCGCGCCGTGACATAATCGTCGTACGACTACGACGCTACAGTACCGATATAATATATATATGTACACGATTTCACGGGTTCTGGGAGCAAATGAAAAAAAAAAAAACAAAAAACGTATATACCTCCTACATGAAATTTGTTTTTTACACACACACACACACACACGACACCACCGCGACCGATAACTGGTGTGCCGACCGCCACGGTCCACTGGGACCCGTACGCGTCGGGCGAGGGCAATATCCGTGAAATCGTCCGATTCAAGAAGGTCGGCGGCGGCGACGACGAGAGTTTCCGAGCGTTAACGAGGGAGGAAGAAGTGGCCGCGACTAAACGTGCCCGACGCCCGCCGCACAAACCGTCGTCGGCGTGTTTCAATATTTCCCAGCTCCGTGACCCTCTCCCCCCCGCGGTCATCGACGAGAAACTGTATAATATCTTCTAATAAGACTCGCTCCGCCGACCGCCCGTCGCCGAACACGCGCGCGTCCGAAGAAACACACGAAAAATCGTGAACCGAATATTATTCGGATTTATTTTGATAATTTTTCGTTATTTTTTTCCTTTTTCTCAAAGTGCTCTCGAGTAACACGTTCCGATTATCGTCGAGTCCGTGAAAACGACGGCGGCGTTCCCACCCCCCACCCCCGAGTAATAATAATATTGCTCTCGAACGTCGTCGATTTGTATCCGATCACGTTTGCGTGACATATCGTCACGTCGCGGACACTTCGAGACTTGACGAAAAACTGGATAAGTCTATATAATTATTTATATCTCGTGCTGGGCAGCGATAATTTCCGGCAAACAGAGAACATCGACATTTTACTTCGGATTACAGAGAGATAGGGTCTTTCTTTCGATAACATCGTCGTGCGCACAAAACCAGTCGTAACTGGTTTTATTAAAAAATGACGAACCCGCCAGCAGCAATCAGACATTATATTTTTATTATCACTTCATTATTGCTGCGATAAAAACGCCACACCCACGACAAGTTAATACCACTAAAATCAAACTTAAAACTCGCGATGAAACGAAACAAACTATCATATTATTATATTGATTAATTTCACATACGTACGAGTTGTTAACGACCGGGTTCCATATTATATAAGTTATCAACAACCGTTTATCACTGAAAATTCTCGCGTAATTGATGTCCAACACACATTCTCGTATATTATTTCTTATCCGCGCGAGTAAAACGCGCGCGTAGAAAGCCGCAGTGAAATATTCCGCCCGAAACGTTTAGAAACCTACATTTTCCGTACAACGAATCGGGCGCGAAAATCTATATAAAGGTGGGTATCGACTACGCGCGGCAAACCCTCGAACATAGGCTCGCGCGGCAGCCGCGACAAATGGATACCAGGTTGCCGCGCGAGCCAACTCAAAAATTGCCGCGGTCGAACATGCCGCGCGGCGAGCCAAATGGTGTCGGTATTTAGACACGCGGCAAAGGAATTTCAGTTAATTGCTCGCGAGCAGTTGGGACGGTTTTATCATTTTCGACTGAACGGGTCTGGGCTCGGCGAACAACTGGATCACTTGCCGCGCGAGGCTGCCGCGCTCTTTAAAAGTATAGTACCTAAATATGGCTCTCGCGGCAAATGTCTGGTTTGCCGCGGACGAACATGGCGCGCGAGGCAGCCGCGCGTAGTCGATACCCTGCTTTAGAGATTCGGTTTTCGGACGACGGCGCGGCGGTCGCGAAACAGGCAACGAAAACGTGCAATTCGAAAACTCAAACGAACGAGAAGAAAAACGTAATAGTGGCCTCGAAAACGAGACGCAGGCCGTTGCCTGCGATGAACACGATAAATTTTTTTCTCTTCCTCTCTTTCTTTCCGCGCGCGCGAACGGTCAGCTTTCCTCGTCCGAGCACGACCGACGCGAAATCTTCTCGGCGAAACAAATGACAATATTATTATTGTTGTTATTACTACGATATCGTACATTAGATGAAAAGAAAACACACGCGCGACATTATCGCATACACAGTATGCAGTTATTTGTTTTGAGCTCGCTGCAAGAAAGCGAAGACGACGGCATAGAAAAACGTATATATATGAGTATAAAAACACGAAACAGAAACCGTTTGAGAAAACAGAGACACACGCGCGTACGCACGTACACAACCCGTTAATTGTTCGAGTCACGCAGAGCCCGTACGCACACACGTGGACACACACATAATATAATACGCAAACACACACGAGCGCGTGCAATGCCGCTGTCGGCATCAGCGGCAGCTATCTAATCTGTCTCGTCGTGGACTTTTACTCGATTCGCACGGGGCCGGGTCGCTCTCCCCCGGGCGAGGGCCGTCGCCCCCGCGGCCGATCTCACTCCTACGCCGCCGCCGCCGCCACAGTACCTTACCGGCTTCTGTGCGCACACGTGCGCGCCCGCCGATCCCACAACATCACAACACCCGTACGTCGCGACAGAGTAATAATATAATAACGAGAATCGTCAAGAATCGTATTTCAGCAAGTTTATTTTTCATCGACGGCCAAATTCTCTTGCTCGAAAAACAATAATGAGAAAAAAACAACAGTACTGACGACGACTACGTCGACGAGACCCGGCGGGAGTTTAGCGAATATTACCACTCTCGTACGCAGTTTTTTTTCCTCTTTGTTTGCACACTCACACATATATATATATCTTATTTATAATATTATTATGTATACACAAGAACGCAATCGAATCTCTCGCTCGGCAGGTATATTACACAGAGACGTTTCTCTCTCTCTCTCTCTCTCACTCTCGAGTATTATTATTGGTTTTTTTTTTTTTATTTTGTTTTCCGACGGTCGTGACAGAAAAATGGTATTGCGTCACTACCCGACCGACCGCGCATTCGTTGGATGAATCGTTTATCGTGCAACCGTATCTCACTTTGTCTGTATCTCCCAGTCTGTCTCGCTCACACTCGCCTCTCTTTTCCTCTCGCGGCGTAAGGTACGCGCTAAAACTCAACCGACGGCGGACTAGTTACGCTATTACTCGTATCACTATTATTATTATTATTATTAGTTATTAGTTATTATACTATTACTATTGAACACTGTTGTGCAACCGTCCAAGTCTCGTCGACCACTCGGCCGATATATATATAAACGATCGTAATATATATTATACACCACGTCTGTAATATTAATGCGCGTGGGTGATATTTCGTTTATACCGTTATAAGGAATACGATTTCTACACCCGCGCGCGCGCGCGCGCGGGTCCTCCTCGCGATTCTAGTTATACAAACTCGGTCAGAAAAACAGTTACGTATATTATATTATATGCATTTTATTATCCGTGTAAACGTATATTTATTATTTTTATCGCCGAGACTCGGCTGTACGCTTCGTATGCGCTACCTCGTCGGACACCGAAAACGCTAATTATTGCGTATAATATATAATAAGCACGCCCGAACGATACGTGTGCGCGCGTGTCAGACACAGCCGTCACCACGGCGGCGGCCCGCGGGCCGAACGTTTTTCCGTCCTAAAAAATTTCGCCAACGAACACGCGTTAAACACACACACACACACACACATCGCGCACAAGCGTAGACGTGGTGGGTACCGTTGAAATGGAAAAATTACCTCTCGACGAGACGCGCCACAGTGGTCCACGGTCTCGCTCGACACGTACGTATATATCATACGCCGGTGACTTGCAGGACGTTGCGCCGCCGCGATGTACGGAATATCCGAGTATAAAGTACTCCGCCGACCACCGGCGGTAGGAATATAATGCGTTCTGTGCCGCCGGAACACGAAGCGGACCGAGACTCGTTTCGCAATCTCAATAATAATAATTATTATGTATATACTACGACGACGTTCGGAGGAGTGATGTTGTTTGGTTTTCGATTTATCGACGGACGACTAGATAAAAGCGTAATGTTGCACAATAGCGCGGTATATAATATTATGCGTGTATATATAGGTAGGCGCTTACGACTCAGCGGCGGCGTAGGCTCATAAATTTCAACCGTTGCAAATAATATCTCGGCGCACTACGTTTCGTTCGATATTATACGCGGAAGAAATCGAATGAAAAGAAAAAAGATTTGAAAAAAATGCCCCCGGAGGGTCTGAATGCGCGGCCGTCGCCGTGCGACCTCGTCCGTGGCGCGGAGACGAATTTTTTTTCGCCGTAATCTTCTTGAATACGTTTTGCGCGCGGAATGAACGCCCGCCAAACGACGACGACGACGACGACGACGACGAGGTAGATTATCTGATCGGCAATTTTTTTTTTTTTTGTGAGCGCCCGTCGTCGTCGTCGTCATCGATGTTAGTTATGACCGTTCGGCGAGTCTTTTTACGTTCGACGACGACCGTTTAATACGTTTATTACGCGACAACTAGCGTTATTGATGTAGCGGTAGGTGTATTTGCGTACTTATTCGCGATCGACGATAACGACTCGTCCTCTCGGTCTACGAGGAACTCGAGTCCTGCGCGAAGAAGACGATATACCTATATTATGTATGTTTTTCGGTGCGAGCGTTCCGGTTCATTAGGTACTTGTTCCGATAACAAACGCGTTTCTATACGTTTAACAAACTATTGGCGTTCCGTGGCCCGTATAATAATATGTACGTGTCGTCGGTTGGTTTGAGAATATCGAGAATAACGGTTATCAAATGTCAATATCGAGGCCCTGAATTTGAACGCAAAGTGCATTTTTCGGACGATGCGTTCCGAATTTTTATCCATTTATTAGAATTTTTTTCTATCGTTCATAGGGCATTTAAATTCGGGCCCTCGAAACGATTGCGTATATTATGTGAAAGGGGTCGATGGTAATATATTATAGGTATTAGACATGACATTTCTTCTACTTTTCGACAACAGGCCGCGCACAGGCTTTCGTCGATGTTCTCGGTTTTATTACAAAATATATCTACCGCGTACAAGTCGGTTACGACGATGCTCGGACGCTATATCGCATACGCATATCGGCGCAATCCTCGTCGCCCGCCCGTTCGTCGGAATGCCGATTTCACGGCTCTCGTCCGCGCGACAGCGCATTATTATTATTATTATTATTCTGTACCCGGTCCGCGAAAGCGATTAGGAGAGGTGCGCGCCGAAACAAACGAAAATTCCCGCGGGGACAACGCGCGTTTCGAGAACCGCGAAACAACGCTGCCGACAACATTCGATTATTCAACGCGCGCGCGCGTATGTTATATACGTACATATTATTATACGATAATACATACGTGTAAAGTCGAGTTTTACACCGGGCGAACGACGGCTCGCAATAATTCTACCAGCTCGTGTGCCGCCGTATTATTATTACTATTGCCGTGTGGATATCCGCCGGTGGTTTACGGGTCGTAAAAACGAGAGAAGAAAATCGAAAGTGATATTACGGTCCGGAGGTATACACACTCGGCCGGTATACATTATTATAATACATATATATATATAGCGGTCCCCCTGCCGCCCCCGCACGCACGCGGATCGAGTGTCGGCACAGAGCAGTTGAACCTGTTTATACGTACGCGCGTACGAAGGTGAAGGCCGCCGCCGCAGATACGCGCTCTCTCGCCGCGTACCTTATGAGGATTATTATAATAATATATACTCGTATTTATTATAACTGCGGCGCGCAACTCGCCGGGGCTCTCCGTCGGCCGGCCGGCCGGCCTGGGCCGCGTATTGTTATCGGAGCGTAAACGAAAACGAGAAAACGTCGATCGTTTTCAATTATTACCGCCGCCGCCGCCGCGCCGGTGTGTACATGATATCGCGTGCGTATGTACGGAAATTATCATAATATATAAACGTGTCTTCAGACACGTGGCGCCAGGATTTTATTTCGAGGAGAGGCCGAAAAGAATTTCCTTTTTCCAAACGATATTATTACGTTAGAAACGTCTACGGTCAAACCAAACGAGCGTGGTAAATACTATGGTTTTCAATAAGCTTTTTTTATCAATATTAAGTATATACGAAAAAAATGTTTTATTTCTGATTACATGACGAATTATTGGCGACTCGAGCTACGATATTATATAATATTTGATTTTTTTTTTTTTTGTTTCTGTCCGTTATCGCGTGTTCGGCTACAATGTCTCCTATCGCAAGACGTCTGGTTTTCACTCTGAATGTCAATTTCAAAATTCCCTCCACGCAGCTTTTCCAAAAATCGAGAATACTCGTAGGGTTTTCCACCAAGTCCGTTTCTAAGCGAGGAATGTACTAATCGGTTATTATAATATACTGTAAACGACGACGTGTGAACGTGTGTTTTTTCTATCGCCGAGTAATTTGTTTTTTCATTTTTACTATTTACTAACTATACGTTTTTCCGTACGCGAAAGGTACACACGCGGAGATATTTCGAACGAGGTCTATACGCCCCTCTTTGTCTCGTCTTCTTCTCCGGACAACACATATTTCACGGAGAGCGCGACGACAAAATGACGACGACTGGCAGACACTTATAATAGAGATACATTATCGTATACGTATACCCACGACACGATCGAGGAGTATAATAACAAATTCGAATATTATATCGACCGTCACGTCACGTGAAATACTATTGCGCGTACCGTTTTCTCGTTAACACGCGCGTCATTGTCGCCGCGGCCGGGCTGTGAAAAATGGATTCTCCATGCGAAAAAACGACGCGTCGCGGACGGCTATTATACGTATATACGAGTATATTACGTACACGGCGATATGACGTCGTTGTATAGACAACACCTCCTAGACAACAGAACGCGCCACGTCGTCGTGTCATTGACGGCTCTCAAACGATACGGCCCACCCATGGCGGTCGTTTCGGCCGTTCGGATTGCAACCACGACGTGTGTGGAATCGATTCCAACACGGTGTATTACACTTTACACGTCGTCGTCGTCGTCGTCGTCCGCTCTCCGGTGTATTCTCGGTACATATTATCGTGTAATATGCGCCGCCGCCGACGACACACGCGTTAATGGGGCCGTCCTCCTCGCCCGCCCGCCCGCCGATCGAAGAAAAACGTATTAACGTCGCGCCGTTCTCGGCGAATATCGCGCGCGCGTATTATTTGTGACGCGGCGGCGGCGGAACGAATCGCGTTAAGATAATATTATTTCGTACGCCGAAAACGACAGCGCGCGGGTGTATAATATATAAACGAGCGCTCCGCCGAGAGATTCGCGTGTGAAACGACGACGAAGACGACGTGTCGAAATCTCGTTTTTCGAATTTAATCTCGTTCTCACGCGCGTACACGCCCAATCGTGTAACGCTCTGGCCAGCGATATGTTTACGAACCGTTTTTTTTTCTTTTATTTTATCTCGCCCTTTCGCGAACGCGACGACACTGCGGCTCGTCCCGGCGGCGCGCATTACAATAATCATCATCGCCGTCCGACGATGGCCGTAACGACCGCGACGATTCACGCGCGTTATTGCAGCATCGTATAATATAACGCGCGCGACCGCGTAGGCTTTCATTAGTGCCGTAAATACGGAGAGGTGAAAAGGGGTCGCGGGAGAGGTCTTGGGCCGAGCGCCGGAGGGCATTTAAATCGCTCGCCGACCATTGTCTGGTCGGCTCTATATTATATGCGTGCGCGTTAGAATATTCACCGACGACGACGACCGGTGTCGTTAAAAACGTAACGCGCGCGCGTAATGGACGGAACGGACCTTTTTCGGCGGAGCCCTCGTTTGCGCGAAAGTCCGTCGGATCGCGCGCGATCCGTCTCGTTCGTTCTCCTAAACGCGTAGACGTGACGACGAGCGACTCTGACCGCCGCGCCGCCGGAAGAACGTTGAAAAAAATATCGAATTAAAATAAATTACCCGCGCCACGATGATCGAGCACTATTACGTATTATTATTATTTTCTTCCTTCCTATACGCGCGTAGGTAGTTTTGTTCTATTAATAATCAAACGGAAGAGTGGAAAGAAGAAAAAAAAGCGATAAACATTAATTGGAACCGTGACTATTAGGTTTTTCGTAAATATTTACGCTAGCCGCTAAGCAATCGAAATCTGTTTCTTCACCGTGGCTCAGAATATATATACATAATATTATAAACGCTATTGTACATAACGTGTGGCAAGTGTGGATTCGCGTCCAGACGACGTGCTAATACAATCGTTCTAATCGAGTCGACTGCGAATCGAAACGCGCGCGATAATATACATTTTCGATGCCCGTTTTCGACGACAATATGGCAAACGCCGTTAACACGTCTCGTCGTCGCGCGCGTTTGTCTCTACGCGTTTGTATTTCGTTCTTTCCTACAGCTGCTGCCGCAGATCTATTTTGTTCGGCGCGAGTTAGTGTAAGTATCAGCGGGAGAAAAAAAGCAGCAATAGTATAATATGCAATAAAAATATATTTCTTTTTTTTTCAACTCTCGAATTCTACGGGGACTATGGGGGTCCCGCGGGAGCTGCCGACAGTGGAAAAAAAAAATAAAAAATAATAGCCCCCGATACGGCGACGGTTGACACGTTAATTTATACACTGTCGTGAGCGAGGAGACTTGGAGAAATCACGCGTACCACACGGAACGCGTACAAGTCGTCGTCGTCGTCGTCGTCGTCGCGGAGGGGCCGCGCGCGATATTATTGCGTTCGTCTCCGGGGTTTTTTTTTTTTCATTTTATTTTTCGAACCCGCGCGGAACGTAATATTATTATCATCTCGCGACGAGGGTCGCGCGAGCGGCAGATGTCCGCGGCACCAGGGGGATGATTAATTTAGAATTTTTTCCGTCAGCCCGTTTAACGGACGACGAAACTTTGTCGGCACACGCGAATTCGATTGCGGACGACGATGAATAATAATACACGGGTGCCTAACGCCAATCGGCCGGCACAAAGAAATATCAAAAACACGTTTCGAGAAAACTCGAACGATAAGACGGGGGAAAAGTGTCCCCCACGGGGCCTCGCGGCGAATCACGATATCTGTCCGCTGCACGCGGACGCGGTTCCGTGGGATCGATAACTGGATCTAAACGGGTTCGGCGATCGGCGCGAATATCGGTCTGTTCTATGACGTTCAATTTCGAAATTCCCATGCGGGACGACGTCTTCACACACGGGACGGCGGGGTTTGTATACGCTGCGCATTATAATAATATATCGACGCCGGGCCTTAGGGTTCGAACTCGTTCGATCGGTTTCCGCGCATTGTGCCCGACGACAACGGATTATTTACAAAGCGACGGGAAATCTGGCCGAAAACCGGACGCGCGCGATCCGCGACAGCTGGGGGTCGGTCGTATATCGACGCGAAGGGCATTTTCGCGCGTATTATAAAATTATTATTATCGTTAACGCTCGACCGCTCGACGCGTAATGCCGCCGCGGCGGCGCGGATACGATTTTTTTCTGGGTCGAAGTATGTTTTTATAATAATGACAAATTAAAACGCGTCGTCGTTTTTTCGGTATTTATAATATATATAATACGAGTATATCATTTTTTAATATTATGTAGTGTAAAATAAACATTAAATACTTATCAGCAGCGAAATATTCTCTTTGCGCAATAATCGAATTATTGATTTATTAGAAAAAATTGAATTAAAACCCTTTGGGCTATGCGTAATCTATGAAATCGATGTATTTTTTGCAACTTTTGTCGATTTTATATAGTGTTGGTTTTCTTAAAACAGAAGTGTAAACACTAATTTATATTCGTATTATTTATTGCCTATTCTAACTTGAGTCCTAACAAATATAAAAGAGGATTTGGGGGGGGGGGGGTCGCCGCACGGAACGGTGAAAAAGAACACGGGACGAGAACGTCAAGGGCGAAAGAAATTAAACTGCATAAAATATACGCGCCGCGTCGCGGTCGGTTTGAACGAAAATGCACTGCGCGGTCGGCAGTATACGTATTTCCTAAAATTTTACAACTTCGTAGGCTACGACGCGAAAATTAATTATCTATTACTCGTACAATTTATTATATTATCATGATGATATACCGTTATAACACGTGGTAGATAATAAATCCACATTATAGGATTTATGCTTTATTAGGTAGCTATAAAATGTCGATGAAATTATTTTTAATGGGTTCTTTACTTTAATAGCGCGATCCAAACGAAAATATATTATAAAAAAAAGAAAGAACGAAAATACTCCTTTTAGACTAACGTCGCTTATCGCCGTCGATACGCATACTATAGAGTAACGTCATTACGTATATTTATGTGTGTGTGTGTGTGTTAACATTTTATTAGTAGGTACTTATTATATTATAGCGTACGAGTATGATAAATGTACAAACGTGCTGCATCACTTACTGCGGGCTACTGCACCGGACTCTGCCTACTATACACACACTGTACATAATGCATTATTATTACGGGTATTTTACAAGTTTTCGTATTGATTATGAAAATCCACGTCCAAATAATAATAGATCCACGGTTATATATCAGAGAATTATCGTTATTTTATTACGCTATTTCTCGTTAAAAAAAACTCATGTCGATTTCGAGTAGTCATTTTATCGATTAAGGCGAATTCATGCCGACTGCGGGCAATAATTACGCGTCGCGCGACTATAGTGGATGCCGCCCGTAGTATCCCGGCCTGTTCGCGTCCCGTGTACATAACAATATTCGTATGATAATAATATTATTATAACGTATATACGCATAAAACTTAATAATAAAACTTAATATTACGCCGTCGCGCGGTGTATTCTCGAAACACGTTTATAGGTTTAGATCGAATCGCACGTGATACATTATAATAAATTGTTATAAAATATTTGTACATAATATACGTTCGGTCCGGCTTTCTCTCTCCGTTAGTCGTGTCAATATTATATTATTATACTTGTGCATATATTATTAAATTGTTGTATAATAGCACTATAATAATCGTAATATAAAGATATAACCATATGCGCATATTACTGCGGTATGCGCCCCGCGATTAGATTTTACCGAAACGCCTCGTGCAGATATTAAAATTGAAATCGTATCGCCATTGTAATAACGTATACCTGTATATTAGAATAGACATAGCCGACAAATAATCCGTTCGATATTTCTCTCTGCGCGTGCTACGCCTACGCGCGCGGTCTTATAATACTTGGGAAACGATCGCGCCAATATACAACAATAATAATACGATAGGTATTCGACGGCAACGGATGGAGCAACGGGAATCGAAATAGGAAATGATCAGCAACTGGTAGTGGCAGGATACGCAGACGATGTAATAATAATGGCGGAAAGCGAGGAAGACCTTAAAAGAACGACTAGTAAACTGATAGAAGAGGGTGAAAAAATTGGATTAATGGTGAACGAAGAAAAAACAAAGTACATGATAGTCACGAGACACAATCACGAAATAATAAGGCATATGAAAGTGAATGATTATAACTTTGAAAGGGTAGCAAACTTTAAATATTTAGGGGTAAATATTAATGAGAATGCGGACAGTCGCGAAGAAATAATACTCAAGTCAAAACTCCTATCATGGAAAACGAAAATAACGTTGTACAAAGTTCTGATAAGACCGGTAGCACTATACGCCTGCGGTGCATGGGCAACAACAATGACGGACGAAAATGGACTAGCTACGTTTGAACGGAAGGTTGTTAGAAGGATATTTGGGCCAAAAAGAAACGCCCTGGGGGACTTCGAATTAAGAAGAACAAACCGAGAAGTAGAAGAACTATATGGCGAAACAAATATAATTGGAGTCCTTAAGAGTAGTAGACTGGGATGGGCTGGTCGTGTGTGGAGATCCGAAGGCCCCACGGGATTGGCCACGGACTGGAAGCCGGACACAAGAAGGCCGAGAGGACGACCCAGACGGCGGTGGAAAGACAGGATTACAAAAGACGCATCGAGACTGGGAGTGAATGACGGAAAAGAACTAGCACAGGATAGAGATAGATGGGGAGGCAAGTAGTTGTTGCGGCAATGGACCTAAATGGGCCCGTAAAAGCCAAAGAAGAAGAAGAAGGTATTCGACGGCACGCGTAGTTTGTACAAATATTGCTATCACTGTACGCGCTAGAAAAAAGTACCGGACGAATCGATGACATCGCGAGTAGACGTGTGTGATAATAAAACGCGTTTATTGTTATACACAAAATACATAATACGTATACGAGGTGCGAATGAATGAAACGGTTTGATGGAAAAAATCAAAACCTCCATTATATTGCATTATAATAATATGCTCTTGAATACGGCGCGACGTGAAAATCTCGAGTTTTGTCTGGAACGCGAGTACCGAAACAATGTACGAAACCGTTTAAATGCGAACACGGCGTAATGTGTTCGTTTAAAACGCGGTTAGATGAAAATCGGGCGGTTTTGTACGTGATGCACATACCTCGATGCGGGGCTCGATGCAGTGTGCGCGAGAGAAAAGATAATAATAATTGTTATGCGGTGTATATATTGTAACGCTGCGACTATAATATAATTATGGTGTAGTGAGAACGAGAGTATTAATGCGAATTTGTGTCATTGTTGCGATTGTTGTGTGCCGCGGAGAAAGAAAGAAAATTTAATAACACTACGAGTCGAGCGCGCGACAATGGTTCGGTATCATCGGGGAAGAGGGGGTGGGCTGTTTTTTTTTTTTTTCTAAGTATTTACATGCACCGAGACGACGGAGCCAACGAAACGAAATATATAATACGATTACAATAAAATCTACTGTCGCTATTGCCGCGGCGGGACGGCCACGTGTAGTATACCAAAACCGTCGTCGGTATAAGAGTTATCTCGAGGTTACCGCGTTATGTCGCGAAAACAAAGTCATTGTTATAAAATTCGCGGGACCGAAATTCATAGTCCCTTCAGAGCCAATCGAAATCGATAATTCGCAAAAATTCACCGTCTAGATAATACACTATACTTCTAAAATAGAAAGTTTCACGTCTATAATACGCATCAGTTATGAGAACAAAACACCTCCCGAGACAGCCGGAACGAGCGCCTCGTCAACCACATCCCATCATCGACACTTTCCAACATTCTAAAACGAAAATTTACCACAACAAAATACATAAGGGCAACGGATTCGCGTCGAGTGTGAGTTTTCGAAGCAGAAGTTTTTTTTTTTTTTACGAGATAAGTGTTCGACACGATACGATTTAAGCAAATAATATATATTTATATATAGTGTTTATTTTTTTTATTTAAACAAAAAAGAATAATATATTATACGATATGATGGATTAATTTATACAATAGGTTGAACGGATAAATGTCTACTGCCACACTATATTATTTAATTTATTTATTTTTGTTTTCTAAACGTCGAGGAGGGTCCCTGGGCCAATCGCGCGGTGGGCTATCAGGAAGTGCGAGGGAGGAGAGGTCGGATGTCGCGGTATTGGTTGAGTGTGGTTTTTCATTGAAATGGTTTAATTATACTAGCTGTTTATATTATAAAATATATTATATTATAGTTACGGGAGGAGGCTATTTATAACGGTGTTTTAACGTTCGTCTCGCGTTTGTCCGCAGCCGTGCAGAGAGGCCGAGTACCTGCCAGCCAGCCGCCCGGACTGACGGGACTGCCCGGCCAACTGTGCCTGACCAACGGTGACGCGGCCGCGGCCGCGGCCGCAGCCGTGGGCGCGGTCGGGCTCAACGGCCACTCGTACCTGTCGTCCTACATATCGTTGCTGTTGCGCGCCGAACCGTACCCGACGTCCAGGTACGGCCAGTGCATGCAGCCCAACAACATCATGGGCATAGACAACATATGCGAACTGGCCGCCAGACTGTTGTTCAGCGCGGTCGAGTGGGCCCGGAACATACCCTTCTTTCCCGACCTGCAGGTGAGTAACTTTAACGCGCTCCGCGACGGTACGTCGTGCCCTACGACACGGTTTTGCCGAACGACGGCGACGGCCGCGAAATATTGCACAGGTCTTGGATACGGTTGTTTTCGACTGTATTATTACGCTGTGAATATATTCGTGTCACTGCGGCCGGATTAGTTTTCTTTACACTGTAATGCGGACGCGGCGTTTTCCAGGTGACCGACCAGGTGGCCCTGCTGAGGCTCGTCTGGAGCGAACTGTTCGTGCTGAACGCGTCCCAGTGTTCCATGCCGCTGCACGTGGCCCCCTTGTTGGCCGCAGCCGGGCTGCACGCGTCCCCGATGGCCGCGGACCGCGTGGTCGCCTTCATGGACCACATACGCATATTCCAGGAGCAAGTGGAGAAGCTCAAAGCCCTGCACGTGGACGCGGCCGAGTACAGTTGCCTGAAAGCCATCGTCCTGTTCACCACCGGTAAGTCTGCCGCGACCGCGGTCTACTCGCATAATCCGTTGTCCACCGATAGACCCCCCCCCCCCATGGGAAAATATTCACTGCGCCATACTGCGGTAACCACGTTTTATCGGCACGTCCTCGCGTTAATATATACAGCTAGTTTAGAAAGTAATTTATTTTTCGTTAAACGTTCAGCCGCGTACATCGTCGTCGTCGTCGTCGTCGTCGTCGTCGACGTTTCGCTACGATCGGCCGTCACGTAGCCCAAAGTCGGGAAACGATAACGCCCGACGTCTAGAAAGTCGCGAGAACCGTTTTAACAATAATACACATTAAAATGTAATATATATATATAAATATAAATGTATACGCGACGACGTCGTATAGTCTTCGTTTGGCCGGTGGGCACGCAAATCGTGGCCGACCTGTCCTAGCTTTCACTCGGACGGCAAGCAAAACGTCATCCCGAAGACGATTCGCCGCTCGGACCCGTACGCGCTGCGGATTTATTATTATTTTTCTGCTCGCGTCGTGCGCGCGCGTCTTCTTTTCCTGCGTTTTACGCGTACACGTCCTTATACGGCGAGACTGGCGTTGCACGCGCGGCGGCGAAAAAATATACGCCGCGGTCGCGGTTTCCCGCGGCGCGAGCACGCGGCTCGTCTCCGAGATCGCCAAAGGCCGCGCCGTCGCATTAGGGACGCGCGTTCTGCAATATACTTTTCTTCAACGAAATCGCGTCCGGAGATCGCAAATACGACGCGCATCATTACCATATCGTTATTTCCAAAACCCCCGCCGCCGCCGCCGCCGTGTATTCGTCATTATCATTCACGTAACGCGTCACGCCGATTGACGTTTATTATTGTCGTGTACTGTAGACGAGGTACGTACGACGACGAAACAAGACTCACGCGATCCAATCGTCCCCCGCGCATAATAATAATAATTGATCGATCGCCGACGTATTATTTTAAATCGCGTCTTGTGAAATATCGTGCGCCGCGCGTAGATAATATTACGTGTTGTGAGGAGGCTATTGTCTGAAAGATATTCCGTTTCGAGCTCGCGGAGAGTGGACGGTGGATTTGTACACATTATAGAACGTCGAATTGATCCGTTTTCGAATCACGGCGATGCAATTTGTTTTTTCGCTTCTGTTCCCGTTGGTTTCATCGTTTACTGTCGGTTAATAATCGATCTTGACGTTTTCGATTGAACTGCTTCGATTTTCGTCGCAGTTTGCTGCCCGCTCTTCCAAGTGCTTCGCGTTGTCGAGTTAGTCTTTGTATCGTCGGACGTACAGCCGTCGCGGGGTTTCCGATTACCCGCTTTGTGAAAAAACAACGCAAAGCGTTCCGTTTTGTAGACGAATTCATCGTTTTGCGGTCGTTTTCCAATAGTTTCTCGAACGTCGCGCGTAACAACGTTTCCGCCGAGGATTACCATTACATGTTCGCCCCGCGGTCCGTCCGATCACGACGGTGCGCGGTCGCCGTCAGCCGCGGCGGCGGCGGCGGCGGCGACCACGACCGCGGAAAGATAGGTTTAGGCACAGAGACGAGACGGGTCACGACGACGCGGCCGCCGGGCACGTCATGTACACACGACGAGCAGACGCGGTTTCCCGTGCGTGTACGCACAGGCACACACGCCGCGGCCGTTTCGCTCGTCGGACGATTTGTTGTGCGCCGTCGCCGCCCGCCCGCGCGTCGTAGTCGTCGCCGGTACGGTCCGCGCGCGCGGCACGTCCTACTTTTGCGCGCGCGCGCGCGCGCGCTCATCCCGGATCCGACGCGGAGATCGCAATCGCCGGCGCGTCCTACATTATAATAATATAATATATAATAAACCGATAATAACGTTCCCACGATCCAGCGCGCCTGCGACCGCGCGAATAAGGGACCGGCCGCCGCGAGATTTTTTTCCTTTCGTTTCTTTTATTTTCGCCGTTTCATATGAGAGCGAAATCCGGGGACCGTCGACCGCGACGCGACGGTGTTTCCATTAATTTCGCCAATCGCGGCGAGAAATCAAACTTTGCGCCGCCGCGGAAGACCGAGCGGAGATAACGCGACGTTCAAAGAGACGGGGAATCCGCGGACGGCTGCGAGCGTATAGTTTTTTCACGCGCAATATCAAAAACGTTTATACGGATATCGTCCATACGCGGCGCGACTTTTTGTTTTTCAATTATTATTATTCGCTCGGGCTCGCGCGCGAAACCAGTTGTGCGCCGCGCGTGGTAACGACGTCTATAATAAATAACTGCGGCGGCGGCGGCAGACAATACCATTCTTCCGCGCGGCGGTCATTAAGATACCCGAAGTCTTTTGTTCCCACCCGAAGAACGCGACCCGCACGCGGTTCTAATGAGATCCGTCGGCCGCGATAACGCGCCCGTCCTTTTCCACCGAGATAATAACAATAATAATAATAATAATAGTAATAATAATTATAATTATTATAATGGTATTTCGATTTCGAAACGCGTCTCTTAACGCCGCGCCGTTGACGCTCGGGTGCGCGCGCGCGCGCGCGCGCGATCACTTGATCGGTAAAATCTCGTCCATCGGGGATCCGAGAGCTCGCGGAGACGATCCGCTTTTTCCGCTTAAAATACGCGTCACCGCGCGGACCTCCCGCGTCAAGTTCACCGCCGCCACGGGGTTCTCGTCGAAACCGCGCGGCGGCGGATCATCAATCAAAAAACCCGTCGATCGTTTTCCGTTAGACTCGCGAGACTCGTAAAAACACGTCGACGGCGCGTGCGTTACCATATACGTATTATATTCGTGGGAAAGTATATTATAATATTAGAATACGCGCGTTGTTTTTATAATAATAATTATTTTTAATATTTTTGTTGAAATCTCGGATTCGAACGAATTTCGAAACGCGCGCGCCGCACTACTACTAAATGTAAAATCACAACGCACGACGCGATTGATTAATGGATCGGGGCTATAATATATATAGTATACGAAACGTGATGGCGGGAAGAAAAACACGCGCGCTAAAACCGGGCCGAAGACACCTGCAGCGGTGGTGGTTGCCCGTCGCTGCGGTGGTGCGAGCAGGCGCGCGAACACGGGTTTACACCTCGCGTTTCGACTACTATAAATATACGTATTATTATTATTTTAATACCAAGTCGTTGTGCGTCTTGGCTTGGCGCGTACGATATATTATATTATTATACTAGTGTACAAACACACACGCGCGCGCGCGTTTTCTAGTTTTCGACGCTTCGGGTTAAAAACGACGGCGATCGTTAGCAGCAAATGCGGCGGCGGCGGCGGCGGCGTTACACGATAAATCCTTGTGACCCAGTGGCCCGTCCGACGGCGGAGGTCAGCAGCGCCGCACCACAGAACGGACGTGTGGGCGTATGTGTGTGTGTGTGTGTGTATCGGCTCCTGCGTATATTACGTATAATGTATTCGATAAGTGTGTGTGTGTGCACGTGGACAAACGAGACCGTTAAATATGTTTGTACGAGCGCGCGACCGACCGGCGGACTTCGTTATTAAAATAATATTATTATTATTCAATTAAAACGGGGATCCGTTTACCGAACGGCGTACGCGTGCGTGGCCCCCGAGGTGTAAATCCGACCGACTACAACAATATGTGGTGTGCGGCAACGACCGTATACTGTCTGACCGGGCCACCGGGTATGTCTACTAATAATGGCTACCACAAGCGCCGCGAAGACGTAGTATTATTATTATTGTTATTTATTGCGCGTGGAGAACGGCCTAAACCGTTTCGATCGGTTCAAAGGTTTCCCGCGACAAACAATAACGCGCGACCACCGCGTCGTAGTGTTCCGAAGCTTTTTCGCGAGTCCAAAGCCGCGATATACGTAGGTATATCATAATAATATATACCCGGGGTCTCCAACCTACGACCCGACAAGATTTTCAAACAGGCCCGTCAAATTAACTAATGTTTAGAAGATTTAGATAATATTACTTATTTATTTATCAATAGTATTTCTTACTAAAAAAAAAAGTAACTTTAAAAATCAAATAAATGTGGTTTTTCTTGGGTTGTTGTTCATAATTACTAAAAATAGCAAAAACCCCGTCGATTGTTGGCCCGCGATGCCAAAGCCTATCTCAGATTTGGCCCTCGTAAAAAAAGGTTGCAGACCCCTGATATATACAAATAATATAATATTATCGTGGCGAAATGTCGACGAGGAATACCGCGCGCGCGCGCGCGTCCGTTTATAATATTATACTGCCGGCGATCATATACTGTAGCGACGAATACGAGGTCGCGGGCACGGGTACGACCTCACCACCTCAACTGTGACCCGCGCGCGCGCGTAACGAGATACTTTTCTGGGTTTTTTATTCCTCGCTGTTTATAACGATTATTTACTGTAACGAGAGTTAGAACCGTAACCGCGTGTTACGATAATAGGTAGTTCTTTTTTTTTTTTCTTAATTAAAATTTAATGATCACCGCGTTAGGTGCACGTGGTGGAAAGTAGAGTAGGTACATCATCAAAATACGCGAGACGCGTTCGCCGTTATTCACAAATTACGAGGAGAGGTACACTTTTGCAAAAACTACGAGGAAAATTCGACGAGTAACAACGATTACGCTCCAAAGTCCACGTTTTAACCTAACCCTGACCACCGTCCGATATAATTCATTCCATCGGAAATTCGATTATAATTCTAATTAAACGTTTTAATGAAAACTAAACCGGGGGACCTCAGTCTTCCCAAATGGAATGTCGGCCGCTCGAAATTTGTTATAGAAAAAATTAAGTTTTATAAATTAGTTATTTGCGTTGGGCCGTCGTCGTGATCAGCCAAGTGTGGTCAAGTGCGGCTATTACCTGTCAGATTATTTACGGTTAGGTCGTTCAAAAATCTAACCGATTTACGAGAAAATGAGTTAATATTGACTTTTTTTCTAATTGGTGGTTCGACGTCACAGCCGGCAGTACGCCTATATATATACGTATATGATAAAATACTTATACACGTCGGCGTGGAAGACGAGATAGGTAAGAAAAAACGGAATCCTTTCACCGAGACCGTGTGCTGCTACGCTCATTAAATACTTATTATTATACGGTTTGCGATCGAAACGTTATTCTCTCTCGTTGACTCTTTATTTTTTTCTCTCTCTCTCTCTCTCTCTCTCTCCGTCTCTTGCCATGTCTCTCTGGGTAGCCGAGGCTCTCATCATCAGCAACAGTAGTATTACACCGACGCACGCGGACACGTATCCGTATATGTATAACGTATACGTTAACGCGATGTGTGTGGCGAGCAGGCACACCGAAGAGACTTGATGGCCTGGCGCATCGAGGCTAATTGAAATAACACTTATCCGGTCGTAAAAGAAAATGAAAAAAAAAAAAAAACAATAACGCTAATGCGCGTTTTCCAAATAAATGATTTTCGCGCCGGAGATCTGTGGCGAACCGTCGTCGTCGTCGCGTCGTGCGGTTTCCGAGTGCGCGCACGATGTATATATATTGTAATATTTTCTACGTACAATAGACGTAATAATAATAACGTGACATTATTGTAATGATCGTCTATTTTTACCGAATACGCGCGCGTGCGCCGCCGTGCAGTGTCATCGTTCCGAGGTCTTTTCGTGCGTTCGTCTTTTTGTCCGGGAGAGACATCACGTGTTGTGATGGTGTGTGTGTGTGTACGCGATATCGTAATATTATACGCGCACGGGTATTGTGTTACTTCGGCAAGGGTGACGGGGAGGGGGGGAAAACGCGCGATTTCACGGAAGAAAATGGTTTCACACGCCCACGACCAATGCCGTCGGCGCGGCGAGATTGACGAGGAACAATGATCGCGACGACGACGCGATATTACCTATTATTATGATTGTTACGTCCAACGGCATGCGCACGTCCTGTATAGACGACGAACGGCTTGTATAGGTGACGAAAATGACGAACGGAAGCATTATATCGTGTGTGTGTGTGTGTGTGTCGTCCTCGGGGCGAGTTTATATCTGTATGAAATACGTCGTCGTAAAAAGGTCACGTGTGAGAAAATGTATACGTATAGAAAGATATTATTCTGCTTCGGTCGCGGGGAAGAAGAAAAAGGAGTAGAAGAAGAGGAGAAAAAAAAAACAAATTGGGTTCTCACGATATGGTCAAATTGTTCGGACGTGTCAGCGTCACGGTGATGGCGGTAATGCCGGCGGCGGCGGCGGCGGCGGCGGCGGCGAACAAATCGCGGGCGTTAACAACGCTCGCGCGCGGTCGCCCGGTCGCCGTCAACGGGGCCCCGGTCGGACGGACACGCCGGATCGGACACGGTCGCCCTCCGCCGACGCGGAATATAATAATATGCGAGCGGCACACGTACATAATAAATATCATATACGGTATCATTGTCGTGTGTATCGCATTGCATTGTGCGTCGTGTACGGGGCTGTGTCCGACTGATGACTAAATCGGCGACAGCGGTCGTGTTTACACACGTGTAGAACGCGTATATCATATTATAACGGACACATATAATATACAACATTATATTATTGTATTTTCGTTCGCACCCGACTCGCGTAGGTATTTCGTATACGCGCGTATGATATTACGATGATAATATTATTACCAGGGCTCGGGACTTGAAGCACTTGAAATAAGCGCTTAAAAACATCATTATAAGCACTCGAATAAGCATTTAAAAAAACTTAAATTTAAGCAAAACTATTTATTGGAAAAAATAAATCAAATCTAAAAAAAGAGAAATTAGTGATAGACTGATATAAACATGAAGTCAATTTTATTATATTATTAATTTGTTTCCCCGAAATCCAATTCTATTTTGAGCGTTGGAATATTTTTGTTAACCCCGCCGCAACGATGCCGCCGCGGACGGCGACGGACTACGCGCGACAACGTAGATAAGATGAGAATTATTTTTAATTTTAATTCAATCGAAAACAACTTTGCAGGAGAAAATCATAAAAAAAAGTATAAAAACTGGTGCAAAAAAGCAATAATTATCAGAAAAACTGGAAATGTGCATTTTTTTGAAAAATCACTGAAAAAAGCAACAAAAAAAAAGCACTCTCAAATTTCAAAATTGAACGTGTTGTAACATGACATACACTTCTTTAGGCACACTCTGCTACATTTTAAGTCGATCCAGAAAAATAAGCAAATGCTTCAAGTCCCGAGCCCTGATTATTACGTATATACCGGTGACGGCGCGGCGGTAACTCGACCGGTTGATAACCGCGCGCGCCACATAATATATTATTATAATATTGTGTACGTGTTGTGTTCGGTGCGACTACTTCGGTTACACGCGCGTGTGGGGCGAAATCGTGGGCGTAAGTGACTCTATTTTAGTTGTATATTATATATAATAAACACATATATATATATGTGTATTTTTTTGCGCACGATAATTAACATAAACCACCGCTGTTGGGCCGAGATTAATTACGAGCGATTAAACCGGACGGCGCGGCGCGGCGAACGAGTATATTGGCTCGCGACGGTCGAAGGGTCGTCGTCGTCGTCGTCGTCGCCGTAGTCGTCGTGCCGACGCGGCCCGCGGCATTGTTGAAATGAAAGTCACACCGACCGCACCGGAGACGTTTCCCCCGACGCCCCCGCCGGATATGGTCGATTCACGTGTATAATAATATTGAATATATATAATAAGCGCGGTCGATAATCTACGGGTTTCTTTTCTATAATACTCGTCGTAGTTTTTTTTTTCTCTTCTCAAACACGCGGCGCGGACATTATACGTAAACGTTTTATTATTTTTCACCCGTCCGATTCTCATCGAGATTCCGCTCCGCGAGTGTACCTATACTATAGCATACCGCCGCCGAGTTGAAATAATACGATTTCTATATATATTATAATATGTAGGTACTATATACTATACTTTAATCGCGACGAGAAGAACAAAAGAAAAAACGAAAAGTAAACGATATTATTATTTCTCTAGATCTCGTCCGGTGTTACGGATTCGCGCGGAAATAATGAGTTCTCATCGAAAAACTGTCGGAAATGATATTATTGATTTCAATCTGCGGCCGATCGACCGACCGCCGTGCCGCGTAATCGTCATTTCTCTCAAAACGCACCATAAACATTGTTATTATGTACATTACCGTCGATCACGACACGGCGATCCGTTCGTGTGCATATTATGCATAATACACTTTGTTCTGCAACGCCGCGCCGCCGCGGTCCCGTCGAAATCTCAACACCGCGCCGCGCCGCTCGTATACGTATATATATTATATACATTAAATGTACATATATTTGCCCCTCCAAAACGAGCATTCGGCGGGGCCATTTGAATAAAACCAGAGGAATTCTTTGCGAAATCGTAAAAGGAGGGTGTAAGAGATAAGACCTTTTCTCCGGCGAGAACCCCTCGACCAGATAAACGCCGCGCGCGACCCTCGTCGTACAGCGTGCGACCGATAACAATCCCCTGTATAGTCCTGTAAAGGATGCGGTCATCGCTCGGGGGTCCCCCCTCTTACCGCTACGCGGCGGCGTTTCCTTCCGGTCCGACACTTAACGCGCCGCGCGGTCATAACATAAAAGCCCGTTTTCATGTATATAAATACTGCGCCGGGCGGCGATATTATAATATAATAATGTTGTAATAGGCTGCGAGCATAAAATCATATATCTTCTCGGACGTCAGCGCGTGATAGTGTTTCTTTTTATTTATTTTTTTTCACATTTTTTTTTAATTTAATTTTACTACCGCTTATTAATGTTTTATCGTTAAAAAGCGTTACGATTCCGCAGAGTGAAAACACCGTGTACATACAATACACCTACATCGGACGGTGGCGGCGGCGGCGGCGGCGGCGGTAACAACGGTATAACGTATAAGTATATTCGGCCGCCCGTGTAAATCTCTCGCGGGATCGGTCACGATTCCTCGGAACCAGTCGCCGCGTTACTTACACGCGTATTACAAAATAAACGCGTTTGTATAGGCATTCCGCGTGCAGCAAACGATTTGCGGGACACGCGTATATTTTTATTTTTTTGTATAACGTTTGTTGGGCACCGTCCAAAACTCTCGTGTACGTAAAGGAAAAAAAAAAAACAAATTAATAATATGCCTACGGGGCATCATCGTTTGGCCTAAGGCTGACGTCGAAAAGTATCGCGCGCACCACACACACACACACACACACACACACACGCGCGGATAGCGCGTTTGTTGGACTTTCTTCCTCGTAAAAAAAAAAAAAAAGCGTAATAATAATATGCCCGGGCACAATAAAAACGACGGTATACTAAATGACTAGGCAGTTTCGGAGACGAAGAAAGCCGAAAAAATAATACGTACAAGCGTATAATATGACGTGTACACCACGCGGGTGTTTCTACACAGTCGCCCGTAAAGTAGGCATAAAAGAATATACTCGGACAAAGACGATTAGCATACGTATAATATTCGCGCGCTAGAACGGGAAAAACGGAGAACCGTTTTTTTTTTTTTTTTTCTCACTGAAAAATAATAATGAATAAAACGACGACGGTCGTGGCCCGAGGACGCGGTCGAGCACGATCGCGTCCGAGCATATTATTAATGTTATTATTTACACGATTGCTATAATAATATTATGATTGCCATTGTAACGTTCTGTAGTCGAGTCTCGGTCGCGGTGTCACCGTTCGTCGCCAACGGTAATTAGTAATTACACGCGTTGGAAAATGTGTACAGAACAATAATAATATGCGTACGTGTGTAATCCGCCGCGGCGTACGATGCACGTACCCAATATACGCGCAGAATAGATCACTATCGCGCCGCCGCCGCCGCGTGTCCCGACGTCATCGTTTAGCCATTATGCTAATTGACCGCACGATTATGTTAAAAAGTCTCGTCGGGAAACGCCGCCGCCCGTCGTATAATGCGCGCGAGTGTGACGAAACACCGATTCTCCCCGACGACGACGACGGGTTCGCGTTTTCTTCGCGATTTCCGGCCCGTTCGAGAGCCGCCGAGGGGGGGGGGGGTTTAAATTTTTTTATTTTTTCCTTTATCGTTTTTATCGAGAGCTCCTCGATAAATCTCCGCGGACGTGGAGGTATCGCGCGACACTCGTCTTCGATAATCGACGGCGAGAGTTTACGGACGAGTACCCATCCCCGAATATAGAATAATAATATTGTTTGCACACCGAGCTCTATTGTACGCGTAAACGTGTCGTGTACAAACACGGTGTAGCGGGCGTGTGTGCATCATCAACGCATCATTGTATCCGCTGAGGAGTCACACGCGCGCACACACACAAACTGATACAAACGAAATCGTCTTCTCCCGGCCCGGGCAACAAAACGACATCGGCGGGCGATATATCAAATTATCATACACACTTATAGGTAATGTGTAAACAACGCGAACATAATAATATAATGTACACACACGCGCGCGCGCGCGCGCGCTCGCACACCTCTACGTGTCGTTTTGTGCGCGAATAATGCCGTCATTATTATTGCGATTATCATTACGCGCGTTATATATTATAATATGTATTGAGGAAAAGGAGGAAGACTACGTACAAAGATCATCTGCTCTCCGTGTCCTCCGTCGCACGCTGACGTACAGCAGCAGCAACAACAACAACAACAACAATAATAATACGCGTACGCGTGTGCGGAGAGGCGGCACATTACGCGTTTTCGCCGGGTGCGCGTCTCTCGCTCGCCCAAAACACAATGACTTACGACGTCTCGCGCGCGCCGCGTTCAATAGCGTGTAAATAACACCGTCGTGTTTATTCGCCAAAGTTTTTCAATCGTTTGAACACACACACACACACACACACAAACACCACGTCATTACACCCGCTGTGTACGTATACAAAACACCGAAAATCGTTTTTTTTCTTTTGATTTCGTTTGACTCCCGCTAATGAACAATACGCCGCCGCCGCCGCCGACACGGTTCACGAAACGGCGTCGTCGGGCATTGCGGACGCGTGCGCGGCCGCCCGCGCGTTACTCGATTTGCCCGACGATAATACGAGTAATAACAACGGTTTACCGACGACGGCGGATTCGTTGTGTACGGTGGGGGCTACACTTAACACACAAACCAACTCGCATAGGTTACAGAGTAGATTGCCAAGATTCGCGCATTATAATAGCACGGGTTTTAAATTCGATCATAGACTACATGAGAAACGACTCGTGTTTAATACCTAACCGTTTATCCGAATAAAGATATGTATCGCGATATAAAGCAATTGCGATTGAGCGGTCACTCGTTTTTTTTTTTCCATACAGTTACGATTCATAAAACATAATGGTCAAATCAACAATAATTATTCTTATTAGAATATGTTATAATAATCCCTATGTGTATAATAAAGTATAAATCTTATAAAAAAAAATACTATAATATGTGCACTTACCGAAACGTCGAAATGTGATTTACAATATTTCTGAAGCTGACCATGGTTTCCGCGTCTAAAAACACATTAAAACACGTACGTTAAACTAAAGTTTAATAATAATAACAAATTATTCACATGCTTTTTATATTATCGTCGCGCGACGGGCTTTTGTTTAGTAGATCTCGCACAAACAATATATTATTATGACTAAAACAAAGGTGAGAAATGTAAAATTTTCTTATTACTCTTATTATACTGCCACGAACGGCCTTTACTCGTACGGTCGTACAAGAGGGGAAACTTTTAAAATCACGGTAAAAATTAAAATTCGGTCACGGTACCGGGGGAATGTCTCTCGAGTTACGTCAAAAAGAATTCGTCAGTACGGGAATGAATGGGGGGAAAATCGTGTGCGGGGGGTGATGCATGGAACGCTCTAAATGGTTTACGGCTCCCCCCCTAGTAATTTTTGCCCCTTCAAGTCCTACTTTTCACCTATCGAATTATGTTAGTGCGAGTCGCCGGAAATCGAAACTCGTACAATACGTAGGTGATAGATAGGTACTTGATTTATAGCTGCGCGAACACTTTCGATTGTTATAAATAATACTACAACTATATGGTTTCGCCGAAAACGAATAGAAACTTGACGGACAATAATTTATTTCTCGTCGTGTTCGGCCCAGTCACCGTTCTTCGAGCATAACGATACCGTAAGCGCCGCGGCGTGCATACCAAAAACGGACACGAAACGCCCGTCCAAAACATCGATGAGAAGACAGACGACGGTGCCTCGACAGAAAGCACGCGGTCTCATGACGTGGACAAACAATACCGAACCGACAAAATAATATAATATAATATACGAACGACGGCTGAGAAATCGCGGGCGGCCGACAATGTACAAAATACAACATCATAGACGCGCGTTATATATAGTCGATACATATTTCATTGCTATATTTTATATTATGATACGAAAACGAAACCGACGATTGTGTTATTAATATTCCAAGTAGTAGTCGACGATTCCGACGTTACGGCGAAGGCGGAAAAAATATTAGAAATTGTGACGACGTTTGATTGTCCGATATCGGCGGCGCGGAGACACATATTTATTATGGACGTCCAATTTGTTTTAAGACACATCGCTTCGCATGTTTCCCCGACTCGAAATTATCCTATTTAGACTGGCTACGCCGTCGTACGAAGAGTCATTTTTTTTATTAGTCTCCACATACTACACGTACATAAATATTATATATATGTGTGTGTGCGCGCGCGCGCGCGTGCAGACCTATATAATATAATATTACACACGTCGTCGTGTATAATACATATATAGTTCATTTCGCGCCACGTCAATTCCGATGTCAAACATATTTATTGCGTTACGTTCGTGGCCAGTTTTAATACGACGCGAAATTGGCTTTGTTTAAACCCCTTCACAAACGGTTATATCGCACTATATACCTCACGGGGAACCACCCGTCCGGCGTTATATAAATATATATATATATATTTATAAACGCGCACGCACATGTTATATATATATATACGTGTTCGACTTTTATGACGATGCTCGTAAATTCATAATCCGAAATTGGGCAATGCCATTTCACTGGTTCAGATATAATTGGCCGAATAATATCACGCGTTCCGACCACCCACTAACTCGTTGTCGATAGGTACGGCGATATCGCGCATTGTACAATATTATGACGCGCGTGTGGAAATAATGTAATAATAAATAATATCAAAAGGAAGCGAAACCGCGCGGCACACAACTACGGTGAATTATTTCTCAACGTTCGCGCGAGTCTGTGTAATATAATATAATATATACGTATATGTATTATGTCTTGGATACTTTTCCGAGTATAATAAATAGGATGTATCCACCAGCAGTGCAGGATTGCCGCAGTGCGTGGTATTATGTTATAACGCACCGTCGGGACGCGCGATCGTGCGAACTTCGCGATACCTAACAGCAATAATAATAATAACGATCGTCGTTACACGCGTATATTGCCGATATATTATATTATAACAGTATAGTATACATTATATAGTATTAGACGTGTGGTATGGCCTATAGCTGGTAAGCTTCTCAGCAGTAATATGGCGAACAAGATTTCGTAAAACCACTTGTGGACGCAACAATGTCGTTTTACGTACATTATTTAGAGGTACTACGCGTACTACATAGCGTCCTAAGCACCTACGTGTATTATAACAATAAACATCGAACATTTTTTTAACCGCGTGGCATTTAGAATAGGACACGTAACCCGAGTAAAAGTACTACTACGTATATGCCGGCCGAACACGAGCGCGCGCGCGCGCGCGCGGATTAGACGCTCGAGAGAGAGAGAGAAAGGGAGACGGTCGATTCAGAAGAGAAAAAGGACAATAAAAATTGCAAACGTACGTGGTTACCGCGTTAATAATTGTCATATTGTAGTCGATTCGCACGGACAAACAATGTGCCGGTGTGACTTATTGTCTCGGAGAGAAAAAAGACGCAACGCATTGGCATATACCGATCATTAAAGTTTGACGAAACCGCGGCTATTCTTTTGGTCATCGCCACCATTCCGAATGCGGTTTGACGTTCCATTACCCGTAAGGTGAAGTGACCGTGAAGCGGCGCATATTATAACCTACTTTTATTTTATTTTTTTTTTCTTAAACCGTAATCGAGAAATAAATAAGTCAGACTGACGAGAATCGTAGATTACGCTCGCTCGCACACACACACACAATCTGGCAATTATTTAAATCAATCGCGTCATGTGCCTACGCGCGTACATAAAATGTTGAAAACAGTTTGAGTAAATACGTTATTATATTTCAATCAACGATATATTATAAATTGATTCGTGCGTTTTCGGGTTGTTATTATAAGCGAGCTTAAATTGATATTTATTTTTTTTAATTAATATTTGCCCAGGACTCTCGGCGAGCCGCGTTGTTTTTGACACGTGTAAAACGCGACGTACTCGTTTATTATTTTTCCCTGACCAACGACGACGGATGGAACACAGCGTTCGATATTATAAACACTGAATCGGCGGCGCGGAGGTTCGGCACACGGGATTTTAAAAAACGATTTCGTTTCATCGACGCCAAAAGTATTTTACGACGACGGTCGTTTTGCGGAATTACCGTGCGCGGGCGGCGGCGGTGGCGGCGGACCACCACCGGTCGTTTAAAATTTTTGTTTTAATATTTATTGCGGCTCGCGGAACGTGACCGAAAAGGTTTTCGCTGTAATCCGAGAAACCGTGACAAAACCTTCCGAAGGGTCAAAGTGTGTTTTGCAGCGGACCAGATTGTTCGCGCGGACAGTCTTGCACAGGGGGATCGGCGGCGGCGGCGGCGGCGGCGGCCGGCCGAGAGGCAGCAGAAGGGTGGGTGGGGGGGCGCTGACGATTAGCCGACAGTTGGCCGAAATTGAAATTTCTCGAATTACACGGGTCGTTGGTACGCCGTATAAAAAATAATAATAATAATAATAATAATCCCCGTACGCTTTTTCCTCGCCGGCTAAACGTATCAATCACCAACACCCCGCGCGAGAGATTGTTCAGCCTAACCGCGCGGATATTATTATAATATTCAGCACATTATTCGAAAACCGTACGAGCGCACATACGTTAAATACCTTTGTATAGATGATTTATAGGAGATTATAAAATATATTAAAACTTTATATAATGGCGCCTTTATCGCCAAACGCATTTAAATATATTATTATTATTATATTAGCCGTACGCCACGATATGGACTATTGGACGCGTCAAGTGTGCCTGCGACTCTTTTCGACGCAATCGTTATTATTAAAAGCACGCGCGCGCGCGCGTATAAAAAAACACCGACTAATTGAAGAGAGAACGAAATTGAATACACGCCGCAGTCGCGTTCTGCATATTATTATTATTAGTACAATGTATACGCGCGGCGGTTATACAATTGGTTCGATAAAACGATAAAAGCGGGGTGATCGCGGCCGATTGTGTATATACTTAACTCGGAATTTGAATTCAATTAACCACAGCCAATTGACTCGGTCACACAGCCCATATGCACCAACCCTTTCGTGGTATATATGGGTTCATAATCGGCGGATCGACCTCTGACACACACACACAATCGCACACGCACACACGACACACCTCGTCGCGATCGTCTCCCGTACACGTAGCGAATGCGGGCTGAACTGAATAATAATAAAATAATACCCCGAGCGCGCGTATATTATTATTTAACAAGTGAGAATCATTATGGTAAAAAAAAAAAAAAAAAAAACTGTTTAATTTTAATACTCGACAATAAACAAAACGGGCCTCAGTCGCGTTTACCAATTAGCTGGCCTGCTGCTTATCTTGATGAATACTAATAAAAAAACCACAAAAAAATGCACAAATGGTGTATTATAACTACACTGCGTCGCGGCGAGTGTATTTTTATACGCCACAGATCGTATTTTGTGTCTGAACTTGTTTTTTAAGTGGGTCCTTTTATGTAGGTATAAATAAAAATGGAAAAAAAAAAAAAAACAATTAACCGAGGGAAAGGAAAATGACGACACGCGTATTATATACGTATATGAAAAAAAGTAATAATATAAAAACGATTTCCGTAATTATTTTACGAGTTTATATTTCACTGCGTGTGCGTTCGATTCACGTCGATCATTCTCTATCGCTATTAAAAAAAAAAAAAAAAAAAAACCACCAAAGATACTGGTTCTCGACGCTAAAATATTAATCATCGTTAATCTGAAACGCATCGTGAATCTCGTCGGAAACACGGAGTAGATAAAAAAACCTATACGCTTATTTATAATAATTATTATTTAATACGATAATAATGAAAAATAATAATAATTTATTCGCAGTCGGTCGCGTTGCGGTTCCGGTCGTTTCCGGCAAAGCACGGTGCATCACCTATACGTATGTAATACGAGCCACGGCTCGGGCGCAGTGTGTGTGTGTGTGTGTTACCTGCTGCTCCTGCATGCGGTGCGCGTATACTATTATTATCACGTGGGTGCGCGCCGCGATGATTCACGCGAAAACGAGACCGTCGTCGTCGTTTCGAAAAAAAAAAACAAATTGATAACGATCGCCCCGGGTGAATATGGGAGTGGTGGAGAGTCGCGCGCTAACGAGTGGAGATGCATACGAGATTCCGGTGCATCCGTCGTAGTGCAGCAGAAACACACACACACACTCACACAGAAAAAAAACAAACCTTTTTAATCGGATTTCATCACGACGACGCGTCTGCGTCGAGAATCGTTTGAACAAACAGAAACGCATAATATAAAACACCGCGAAACTTGCGAAAATATACGCATAAATATATCGTGTTAGCGCGCGGCGGCGGCGGCGGCGGCGAGAACGGTAAAATGAAAATAAAAATCCTTTGCGCAAAAACATACGCCGCTACTCGAGTGCGAATACTATAATATATCGTAGAGAAAAACGAAATCCGTTTGGCCCGCAGATAAAAAGTCGTACGCGCGCGCGCGCCGAGAAAAGGACCGAGGAAGTTGGCCCGTACGTAGGGCGCGGCGGCGGGATCGCGCGGAAACGTGTAAGGGACCGCCGACGTATTATACTCGCCCTCGGACGCGAACACGCCTTAGCCGTGTTCTGGCCGCTCGGCCGGCTCGGGCGCAAGTTTATCGTGTCGCGTCCCCTCGTTAAGGCTCGTTGCCAAACACTGTGTGTCGTCTTCTGGCAGCCGAAACCGCAGCGGTACACCGTCGTACACGACGTTATAATATACAATACACACACAGACTTCGGCGGCGGCGGCGGCTACTACGACGACGACGACGACGACGACGATTGATTAATTCAATTCGAAAAAACCTCCCCGGGCCACGGCAAAGTTTTTGTTTTAATGTTTATGTAAATCGCGTTTCGGGTTATTAGGCGGATATAGCGGCGGTGACGACGACGTCACCTTCTGCGGCGAATTACTATTCGCGACCGGGCGAGTTTTGAACTTTGCCGCGGGTTTTCGCGCCTTTCGAATTATATTTTAATAATAATATACACAACCCTTGGATACCTTTTGTCTATATATATACGACGTATATATATATATATATATATATACGCGCGAAATTGCGGTTTTGCTCTTTCGCGGTGTATTGTTTTTATTCTCATTTCGCAATTAGCTTAAAACGACGCTCCGGCCCCGGTGCTAAAGTCTCGAAACTTTCCGCCGCTATATACTCTGTATTCCCCCGAGTCCGCGTCGCTTCCGTTCGCCGCGGACTTAATTGACAAAGAGTCGAAAAGCCGATGCGACTACTAGTACACAGTCACCGCCGCCGCGGCGACCGACGACGAGCTGTACAGTCAGTCGTATAATGTGATACAATATACAAAAGTATAATATTTTATATCGGACGCCTTTCTCTTTCCCCAGATGGTTTTTATGTTTTCATTATTATATTATACTCGTATATATATATAAGACCGCGGCGTATCTCTCTCCCCGCGTAGCGAAAAATCACAGTGACCGAAAAAAAAAATATATATAAAAACCTAATAACGAAAACGCGTCGAGGGACGCGAGCGTCCCGTTTAATAAAAACGATTTTCGGGCGTGCAAAAGACGTACCGCGCGCGTATATTTATACATTAACGAGCGTGCATTTAGGGCGTGCGACATTTGCGTTATCATATCTGAAATAATAATAATAATAGCACATACAATAATATCGGTGTGTAGGTCGTGCGCGCGCGAGGGTGCTGAAGATTTGCGTGTAGCCGGTGCGGTTGACCGCGCGAGTGTGGCGTCGTCGTAGCCGCAGCGGCCGGAAAAAGCGCGTTGTTTGCCGAGGGGTGATCGCAGGGTTAGACGTCGTTGTTGGGGACGCGGGACAAAAAAACAAATCGCGACAGCCCGACGAGAAAACAACATATCGAGACGTCGTAAATAATATAGCCGCCTCCATACGGTTTCCGTAAAATATGGCCAAACAATCCCCGCGCCGCGCGCCGTCGTCGTCATGTAGGTACCGTCACGATTTTCGACGATGGCATATTTTTACCCTATTTTATTAGCAATACGCGTTATTAGTCGGCGTTATCGGTTGAAAATGTGACGGTATACATATCGGAAGAAAACAAATGATAAATATAACATGAGATCGGTTAGGTTATAGTCACTACGAGGTTTTTTTACTTTGAAAATATTTTTCACGTCTAATAATAATTTTAAAAAAAAAAACCATCGAAACGATTATCAAACGATAGAAATTGAAAGTCATTCACATCGGTGTTTGGATTTTAATAATAAAATTCAGTCGACTCGAAAAAAAAACATCAACATTTGTGCTGCCCCAAAACGAATTTTCAAAAATAAAAAAAGAATGAGAGAGAGAAAGAGGCGACTACTATCTAATTATTTTTTTTTAGACCATCTCGTAGGATTTATATGAATAAAAAAAACAAATTAACAGTCGCATGCGTTCGTTTTCGAACATCCTATTCTTGTCGATAATTATTATTGTAAAAATCAAAGCGGAATATTGCGTATTTTAGAAGTCATGGATTTTTTTCACTGCGCCGCGATGATGATATCGCGATCGAATTATCCTCTAACCTCCTTCCCCTTCGCCACCCGTTTCACCGTCGTGTGCCTATTGTTCCCGACCGCTTATAGACCGGGCACCACGCTACAAACCCGCGTAATTTACACACGGCTAACGGCAGCGGCGCTCATCACGAGCGTGGAGAAAACGCCACGGCGCCGCCGACGAGAAGACCTATCTGCGGTGCACGCGCGCCGCGGCGTTTGATTGACAAAACGCGCGGTGACGTGTGGTAATATATTATTATTTATACGAATGTCTACGCGCATCTTCGGACGGTTCGTGTACGTCGTCGTCGTTCTTCGTCCTTTTAATTAATGGGCCTCCGCCGTCCGCGTACAAACACTCTCTCGACTAACGGGTGACAATTGAAAAAAAAAAACACCATTCCGAACGAGAGAAACGCCGCGCGAGAGGGAAAAAAACAAAACGAAATACACGCGTACGTATTTTCACCGATACATGTATTAATATTATTGTATATTGTACACGGCCGTGTTGGAGAGAGAGAAAAGGCAATAAGAAAAGATCGCGCGCGCGCGCGCGCCAAACGAGCGGTTGCCGTTATCAATTTAAATAAACGCGACGACGAGTGTTACGTAAATATTATTTTTAGCGCGCGGCAATTATATATTATTACGTCGTAATGTATATGATATCGCCGCAGTGCGTTACGTTTCCTCGCTGCACAGCCCCGACCGTCGAGGTCAAACGGCCCCCGTTACACGATACACATTTTCATACGTCAGTTCCGAACGGAATATTTTTCAGAAATCGCCGCGAAACGTATACATCCGTTTACCGGTCGCGCGACGTGTCAGTAAAACGTGACTTTTTTAATTCGTGCGCGCGCAGGTACTTCGCCTGAATGGAAAGAAAAAAAAGATCGCGCCGAGTCGGTGGTAATTAATAATATATCTAATAAATGATACGACCGCGTGACATACACGCGCGCGTGCAACACACAATGACGACATCGCGCGTACAAATGCGCGATATGTTTTGACCTCGGGAGTTGTGTCAACCGCGCGCCGTTCGGTCACGACGACGACGGGAGACGACATCGCGCGCGCAATCTTTTCGGGCGGAAATCGATGTTTTTTGGGGTGCGCGTTTTTGAGAGGTCGTCGTTTCGCGTGACGGCGGGTCGAGTTTTTGGCGTTTAAGGCCCGACGGCGACGTGCATACGACGTAGTAGATGGCGGGATCCTCGGCCGGATGACGCGCGCTGGGGCCAGTCAAAGGGGCAAATGTTATTGTAACGCGTCGACGTCGACGTCATCGTCGTCGCCGTCGTCCCTCTTATGCTAATGCGCGCGCGGCAAGCTGCAAGCCTAATTAAAGAATCATCCCTCTATCGCGCGCGCGCGCGCGCCCGTCTCGGGGGTTGCGGTGATCGCGGAAACGAGAGAGGAGAGAAAACAAAAAAAAAAAAAAAAATTGTAAAATAACGCGCAAAGGGGTCGCGGCGCGGCAACGTGACAACCCCGAGAGTCGGAAAACAAACACTGCCCGCGGTCGACCGGCCGCCGCCGCGTCACCACACGCCGTTCTCGGGGATTAACATATTATGTATACCGTCGTGACGGCGGCGGCGGCGTGCGCGCTCGTCGTACCGCCGGCGATACATACAATGTGTGCGGTGCACTCCGCTGTAAAATCTACGAAAATCGCCAGGCTATTGTTTTTATCGCGCCACCGTATATTTGTTTACGTTTTAGTTTGGTAAAAAACCGACGTTTTAATGCCTCCTAAGAGCCGCCTTAATATTTGATGAGTTTTTTTTAAAAACGTGAGCATTTAAATCCGTTTCTATTATTCACGTCCTAATCTCGCCGCGTCCTTATTATTACTCCGGTTTTTCCTTTTTTTTTTTTTTTTTGGAGACGAAACGAGAAAATTCAAAGATTTTAATTTCATTTCCCGAGATAACGGTCTGCGCGTACGAAATACGATTTTAAATAAAAAGTCCGTAATTATATTTTAAAAATACAAAATATTAATTATATATTATTATTGGAAAAATCCATCGACTTGTTGACGATCGACCCCTCCCACCCCCCCCCCGGAAACAAAAATCCTCATACGAAAATTATTATTATTTTGTAATATTATATTGTACGATTCGGATACTAACGCCGGCCGGTTTCGGTTTTGTTTTTTTTTTTTTTTATTCTATCCTCACAGACGCGTGCGGACTGTCGGACGTGGCGCACATCGAGTCGCTGCAGGAGAAGTCGCAGTGCGCGCTGGAAGAGTACTGCCGGACGCAGTATCCCAACCAGCCGATCAGGTTCGGCAAACTGCTGCTCCGGCTGCCGTCGCTGCGCACGGTCAGCTCGCAAGTGATCGAGCAGCTATTCTTCGTGCGGCTGGTGGGCAAGACGCCCATCGAGACGCTCATCAGGGACATGCTGTTGAGCGGCAGCAGTTTCAGCTGGCCGTACATAAACTCCATGTGACACTCCGTTTGGAGGCAGATGACGGGGACGCATGCCTCGTTGTGATGCCCCGACGACGCCCGCGCTCGTTTTGCCGGTCGTCCGCCTTTGCACGCGCACGCGCCCCCGTCGTCGTACGATATTATTATTATTATTATTAATATTATTATTGTCATTATTGTCATTATTATTGTCATTATTATTATTATTATTATTATTATTACTATTGTAACGACGTGCGAATATTCTCGTAAAACAAAAACAACCGTTTCGATTTATAACGTACAAACGCCCACGCAAAAAAAAAAAACGATATTAATAATTATTATCACTATTGGTTTAACGCGACGACGCGCCCCGCCGCCGCCGCCGCCGTCTACCCGATCGCAAGTCTTCTGGAACCACACGACCGATAGAAATAATATATTTTAATCGCGAAATTATTATTAAATACACTTTATCGTCATTATTTCAATTATATTATTATTATTATTACCTACACGCGTTTTATTATTATTATTATTATTATTATTATTATTAATTTCTTCGTTTTTATTGTTTTATTATTATTATTATAATTTTTTTTCTAATGTCCAAACGATATTAAACCCTACGCGCGTTTTAGTCTACACGCCACTTAGACTGGGAGAGTTGCAATATTATGTTTCGATTTTACGTATACCTAAACATTTATTATTTATTATCTCGTGATGGAAAAAAACAAAACAATTTACTACATTACTATAGAAATACTACTATTATTCTTTACTCTATACGATACAGTATAAATACATATTACTGCTACATCATATATATATATATAATATATTAGAATAAAATAAATAGTTTTGGGTTATATTATGTGTGTGTGTGTGTGTGTGTGTGTGTGTGTGTTTTGTATGTGTGTGTACATGAGTATTTATAGTATTTATTGGTACGTGTCTCGATATTGAAAATCTCCAAGGAAAAAACCAACGCCAGAACTGCATTAATAGTAATAATAATAATAATAATAATAATAATAAACGTTCGAGTCAGAGTCACAATATTATTATTTAGATCGTTTATTGTTTATTTTTCCATAATGATTTTTACTGTAAATTTTTAACCATATTACAATACGATATAAATATCACACGCCTTTTCCCCCCCCCCTTTATATATGTATAATATACCACATAGACACACGTTAAGACATTCGTTTCGTCACTTATAGTCAATATTATACTTGTGCTTATTTTATTTCTTATCGTATATTTTTTTTTTTTAATTTTTAAGCTCCCAAAAATCTAGTTGTTTAAGTGGCATATCTAGTTATTTGATCAAGGCGGTTGGCCACGCCTTATCAAGCTATAATAATCATTTTAAAGTTTATTTTTATAAAACTTTTTAGTGGTTTTTTTTTTTTTTTACTTAATGTTACCGTAAATATAATATATTGGCTATCGATCTTTTTTTTCTTTTCTAATGTACCCATCAAAAAAACATTTTATTTATATTTCATTTGGTGATCTATACACAACAATTTATTATTATTTGTATGGTTTAATTTTGTTTGTTTTATTATTCTGTCAACATAACTGTGTAAAAAATAAAAGTGCATACTGCTACTATTATATTATGATATAATTTAAATCGCTAATCCGTTACTGTACCCGTGTCCCTACCGTATGAAATAATAATATTATAAAATCAAAAGTTCGATTCGGTCGCTATAAAACGTCATACTTATACTTATATGTTATCAGTGGTGCAACTAGGGAGGGGTTAAGGGGTTAGACACATCTCCTCCGGTTTTAAATTTGGCCCCTCAAATATGTTTCCTTATGATACACATGTAACAGTTACATATTTTAGGGCTTGTAAATTAGGATAATTACTTATCTACGTTGTTTTTTATCATTCGAAATAAAATAATATAAACTAGTTGCGCCCGTGTATATAAAATACTTGTATGCTATTTATATTAGTTCAATAATAATTTATATTGATTGTGTAAAGGACTCTCTCACACTGACGTAAGAATCGCATATTTTAATTAATAGAAAATTCCAAAAAGTTAATTATTTTTGTTTGTGTTGTTCGTAGTATAATATAATACGGCATATAATATAATAATATGGTGTGTACACCTGATATGGCAGTTGATTTAAATTTAATATACTATGAAAAAATTAATTTTATTATGTACAGCATCAACTATGATTCTATATTTCTATTGAAAATATTTTACTCATATATATAAACGTGTAAAAATATAAACTAATTAACTTTATATTAAATTATAAAATAATTTTTTTGTGCACTCGAGTCATCATAATAATATAGCGAATCGTAGTTGTTCTGTTCACAATACACAGATATCTGTCTTCAAAATGTAATAATCATCTATATGTAATAATATTAATGATATTTTTAAAATAAACATACGCTAGGCGTGCGGCGCAGGTTCAGCACCAGTCAACCCGTAGGTACCTAGTACATTATAATAATATATATAAGTACATATACTTTTATCTGTGCGAAATATTTTTTAATAAAAATGATTATTAAATGAAAAAAAATTATATAAATCGTGTACAATAGTATAATATATATAAATATATATATATATATATATATTATATCATTTATAGTTATGAATTTGTAATGAATTTTTTGTTTTATTCTAAATATATTATAATGTTAATTATACACGTATAAGAAAATTCCGTAGTTTGAATGACTGAAGTGTACCTGTACAACAGTTTTTGTCTAATATAAATTCGCGTGAAGTGTAAATTCCATAATAGATGGCTTGGTCGTAATATTATATTATATAGTAATTGTACGTTTAATATTGTTTATGTATAATTAATTCGATTGATTTATGAATTATTATGATTTATTACATATAATATAATATAATATAGTAATACAACATAATATATAATATTATAATTTACTATGCGCGAGTGTTTTTACATTATGGATATTTGTTGTAAATATTTTACTATTATTAAAGTGTATAGTAAAGAATGCCATATTAAATGAAAAAGAGTTGTTTTAATTGTTTCATTTTTCTAAAGTTTAAACGAACTTTCTACGCTGGCCTTTGATTATGGACAGTGACGATAAAATTATACATTTTACTATATTATATATATATACGAGTAAATTACAATCGTGTTGACTCTGTAAATCGAGTCGGGAAAATATATGAGCTCTCGTCATGAAACAAGTGGGGAAGCGATTAATTTTTTTTTTCTTTTGAGTAATAGAGCTCTCCAAGAAATTGATCATTCGCATTCAGTCATAACTGATAAACAACTTGTTATAATAGTCAGTGTTGCTTATACCACGTACAAAAAATTAACTTAATTTTATAGATAACAGATTGCGAATAATATTTAATAATAATAATAAACAAAAAATGTTTGAAGTTTTCTTTTTTAATTTTAGCAAAAAATTATTTGTATTCATATCCACAGATAATAATATAGTCACCGTACTTTTTGTCCAAAACAATATTATACACCCATATGAGCAAGAAGGGGAGACTTGAGCCCAAAAAAAAAAAAAATTTGAGCTATTTGCGCCTACAATATACCTACTAGAAACTCAACGTATATAAAATTGTTGAATCCACATTTTTTATTTTAGTTATATTCGAAAAACAATCATAAGTTTAGGAATCTTGTTTTTTTAATACGTAATCATTATCGATTAATCTGTAGTCGAAAAACCTTTAATCACCACAGCTCAAGACGCGGTTGTAACCATGACGTGTCAAAATGAGTGATAGAGACGATTCGTTCAAAAACAATAAAGGTTTTTTTTTATAACTTTAATTTGGCTAGAAAAAATATCCATACATATATGTATATATAATATTTATATCTCTAAAAAAAAATCAAAAAATGATAGATTGGCTATGAAGTGAAGATTGCAGTGATATCCACTAGCAAAAAAAATCCTGTACTTCATAGACTCTCGAAATGACCCGGTGCAGCAATTCTATTAAATATAATAGTGCCGGCCGTGCACATTGCTTAGTGTTTAATATTAAATATATAATAATAATAAGTTCTGTTGTCAGGGCGAAAAGAAAAAGTCGTATACCTATTAGCCATCTATTATCTTTATCTATTATGACCTTGTAAGTGTGCTTATGCTTGCGCATACCTGTGTAGTGTGAAATGTGACTATACTGCCTATGCAGTGTGCGCATACATGAAATATCGCGTTTCGCATTTTTTTTCCGAAAGGTCAGCGTGCGCGCATTTTACCTTTTAAATTCGGTTTCCGTTCGATAAACGTGCCAAATAAAAAAAAATAAATAAAAAAAAATACTCTAGGTACGAAAATTGCCGCACCCGAAATAGAATGAATTACACTTTTTGGCCGACCGATCGGCTAAAGAAATTCTTTTCCTTTATTTTTTTTCGTTGATTTGGCAAACGAACTGTATCGCATAGCGCGCGTATAATATGTATATATACCTACGTATAAGCGCGCGCCACCGAAGGAATGAATGAGACTTATTTTTAAAACCATTGTTTAAAAATGTATTTACAATTTTGTCCTCCCGTTTCGATTTCTTTGTCCCTTTTAAATTGAACGTGTCTTCGAGAAGACGAAAAAAATAAAAATACGCATTTAAAATAGAGTCCGCGTCTTGGGTGTTCCAGCGCCGTTTTTTTTTTTGTCATCTACTACTATAATAGTAACTATATATTACTACTACTATACACCGAGCAGATGCTAATTATTGAAACATCAGGGATGATGACATTATTTTTAAAGCCCATGTCGTCGTTCGTGTCGACAGCGCTCAAATATTACTGACGTTTAATATTATTTAAGGATGCATGTTTTATTGCGTAGAACGTTTTAAATACTTTTTTTCTAATTTTAAATACTTTATTATACGTACGCATGTACAGATATAATATATAATATAGGTATATACTCGTATATAAATTATTTAATCTTAAATGGATCTCTTTTGTTCCTCAGAATAACATTTCCGGGGAAGAAAGGTATAATACGTGTAGCGATTTCTATGATTAAAATATTGTTTTGTTCGTCCGATAATAAATAATGATTCATAAACTGCAGTGGGTTATATAGCATATGAGTGAGTATATTCAGATAGAAGGTTACATACTCGGTAACGGCATGAAAAATAATCGTGTGTTATTTATCTCATACAAATAGTTTTATAATAATACTTGACAATTATTACCCGATTTATTTAAATCGCTGGGGATATAAAATTATTATTAAATATGACTATTTTTCGATAGGTCTAGATAAATTTCAAATGAAAGCTTAAACTTAATTAAATGCCAAACAAATGAGTATAGTTTGTACGTCACATTTAATAATTATTTATCTCCGGCACGTTTTCGTCGCAATTAAATGTATTATCATTTATAAAATTAAAAATTTCTTAAAAAAGCAATAATATAGGTATGAATCTATTTCAATATTTATTTCATATTTTACATAGAAAATATAAAAACAAATTGGTTTTGCAGACAAAACGTATTTGTATGATAACGTTCAAATCAACGTGCCTACATTGTATAATATAGTATACGCCATGCATTAACATTGTTTTGTTATTTCAGAAAAAGAATTCTATATACGAGTATAAGACACCTATACATAACATATTTCAATCAGATAAATTTTTAATCCGAACAGATAATTTTGTCTGAACTATTATCTGTAAATATGTTGTATTTTAAGTACCTTATATACTCGTATTTGTTATTATTTAATATAAATGGTAAAAGACAAAATTCGTCGATTTTAATTTTAGCGATTTTCTGTTTTCCATAATTATTTATGACATAAACGCGATAACTAATTCAAATAATTAGTTTATCTGCAAGTCTATTAAAGTCAAATACACACATAATTATGAAACACTCCGTGTATTTGATATTCGTTGTAAATATTGACTCAAGCACGAAACATCAAAAAAAAGGAATGTTCAAAGTGTGTAATTTAAATATATGTATAAAAAGCCTAATATTTAAAATCGTAAAAACTGTTTTAAAGGGTTAAACTTTAAATTATTATAAACAAGAGGTATGTTATTTAATTATATACACACAAACAGTATATAATGTATAGCAAACATAACTGTAAATTTAAGTAATAATTATTATGCTTATGCCTTTGAAATAGAACTTATATTCGAACTAAACCTTATAATGGTCCTATAGCCGACAATATAAACGTCTAACGTCATATTTCTATGACAAAGTTATCTCGGTTCGATCAATATTCTTCTAATATGAATAAAGTTTTTACATCCAAACGTTTACGTAAATTTATCAGTAGGTATAAATTATACATAAACTTTATCTTTGATCAAAGTGTTCTAAGAAAAAAGAATGTTAATGGTGTATCGAGTCTTTCACGAGACTGCTCATAAATATGTATAAAATTATAATTTTTATTTTCGTAAATTTACAATAGTGGTGTGTTCATAAATTAAATTAATTGAATATACGAGTAGTTACAATTATATTATGCCCATTTCAAGTATCCCAAAACTGCCTAAGTTTATCCTCCAAAGCCTACGAAATAGACATTTAAATTATTGAATTTAATATAATTTGTATACTATGTTAGTGATTATTTGATTTAATTGACAAATTTAAACATGAGGTTCGAATCGACATAACTATTTATTTATTATTACGTTTATTGTTTGTTTATGTTTTTATATTATTTAAAGCCACGTTTGGCAAAGTCACAGATGTAAAAATGTTGCGAGAAGAACACAGCCGATCGACTAATGTGATTATCAAGAAAAAAACTTTAATATATTTACCTACTATTATAATATGACGTATGTGGGCAAATTGTTTTCCATTTAGTCTCTTACGTTAGCAAGTACATACAGAGTGTATCTTATTATTTTATTTCATTAGACGCAAGGTTATTTATTGATTACAAAACAATAAAATGTGATTTCGAAAAAATTAAGAAAAAAAAAGGTATTTCTTTATTTTTTAAAGGCCATCATTTTCTAATGATACTTTCAAATTTGTTATATACCTGGTTTACCAAAAAAAAGTAAACTCAATTTTTTTTTTTCAAATAGCAATTATTATTTTTAGATTCTGAGTAAAGCGATGAGGAATGTATTGATTACCATTCTTACGTTTTTAAGTTAATGACTCTAATCAAATATTATCAAGTTACTCAAAGAAAACTGAATTTTCAGTTTATATTAATTAGTATTGTTGGAATACGGAAAAAAAATATATATTTTTTAAATTTTTACTCAGTAGAATATCTCCTGAGCAAGTGCGGATTCATGGAGGGCAGTAGAGGTACTCCCCATAGACCGTATTTAATAGTAGGGTAATTCTATATTTTTGGTGGTTTTTAGAGTTGTTTTACTAATTTAAAATTTTAAGTGTGATTCTCAGGCTATATATTTCATATATTATGATGTATAGAAGAAAATACTTTTCATTGAAGTCGTTTGGATTTTCCTATGTTTTATCGATAAATAAGTTCAAACAACAAACGTATGTCTTAGACATTTTAAAATTAAATTAAGAGTTTAGATTTTTTCTTTTTTATTAAAAAAAGTAAAAAAAAATTACATCGACAGTAGTATTTTCATGTTCATAATATGTTTAAATGTTTACGGCTACTTATGGCGATAATTTAACTGTTTTTAAGTACAGATTAATGGGCTAACAATTGAATTTTTAAAATGCCCGAGCATTGTATAGAATATAGATGATATCGATAAATGTTCCTACTTATAAATATAGGCGCCGACGTATTTATTTTTTATAATCCGCCCTTCCCGTCGATGTGGGCTGGATCCGTGCCTGCTCATAAGCGCGTATTATATATTATATCCGTATAATATTTTAATTTGATATATTTAACAATGATTCTAATCGTATAATATACCTACTATTTATATTTTATGATGTGTGACCTACCGCGAAATCGAAGTGACCTACAAACGGTGTAACCAGGTACCTATTATAATGCGTTTAGCGCGTGACCCAACTATTGCGCAGTAAAGTGATCTGTGCAGTAATAGTTATGGCTATCTGCGATCAGTCTTAGAACTTTTGTTCGTCATAAATAGATACGGGGAGGCAAAGAGATCGTACACAGTAAGTTATCCGCGAACCCGCTGAAGAACGAGGCAGAAAATAAGGTAATAACCGCTGCAGGGCCAACAGTTTGGGCCACGTCCCAGCTCGACTGTTATGGTATGCAGGCCCATATACTACAGAATACCTATCGTATAATAGTGTTACCACTCTCGAGTAGTACATAAGTATATTATATATAATAAATATATATATATATATATACATCTACAATACGGTATATGTCTCAACAATAATGTGCTCGTACGTTGGTAATAACATGTTATTATTGTGCGATGCTACGACGACGGATGCCGTGCGAGAAAATAATAGTGAAATAATCACACGGTGTTTCGTGTTATTAGGTGTATATACCTATATCGTATCTCCGAGGACCGACCAGCCGATGTACGGACGGACAGACACACTATACGGACTGCCGTAATGTAAGAACAATGTATTATTATAAATTAGATATCGCCGACGACGACGACGACGGGCCGACACCGTGACTCTACGCGTGGAACGATCTCCCCTCGGACGCCGGAGTGATATAAAAAGTAAAAACCTCAAAGACGCGCGCGCGTTAAATACGATGAGCCGAACAAAAGTGATCGTCATCGGTTTCACTAATTATAAAACCACGAAATTGAAATAGCCAAAGTCAAAACGACGAAAAATAGCTAACGCACAAAATAACGAATGTTGTAACTTTTCGGCTTTTTATGAATAAATCGTTAAAATTGATTAATATTATTAACACCTAACAATTGTTTTAGAAAATAGTATTTATCAAACAACCGGAAAATAAATTTCTTTTTAAATCAACTTGTGAGGAACTTAAAAATAAAATTTTCAAAACTTTCTGTCAAACCAAAATTATTTTATTGACATTTTACGAAAAAAAAACTAAGAAGATTCAATATTTTCAAATGTCTTTTAATAACAGAAAAAACATTTCTTTTGAAATTTATACCAACTCTGGTAATTTTTATAAAACTTTTTTGATGGATCTCGTCACTCTCATACGTGCCTACTCCTACGTAAAAAATGCGTAAAAAATGAATTTTTTTAGCAATAAATCACTGCCCCTCCCTCACCCGAAATAAAATCATAGACAGCTATGTGCCTGCAGATTACGACAGTAATAAAAAAAGAGAGGTTATATCTTATATCATTATAGTGAGGTATCTATACTAATACTGATGTGTTCGATTGTTATAAAATATATCTGGTGCAAAAATCACGATTTTTTATAGGGTAGCAAAATATAATTTTGCCATCTAATGAAAAAAAAATTGGGGTAGCGGTCGCTACCCTCTACCGGCGCCTATGGCCCACCACCTATTTATAGACTGTAAATAAATATAATCGGTACTACTTACGATTTGTCGGCGGTGAGTTGATATTAAGGTTCGGTGTTCGTATTGGCTGGTAAAATTAAGTAATAACGGATAGAAAAACACTCGATAAAAAAAATTAAGATAAAAATTAAAAAAAAAGTCGCGATTGTTCGCCAAGTCGTTGACGAGATAAATAAAAACACTTGACACCGTTATCGACTATTACGGAGAAAAATAAAAACTGAAATTTTAAAACCGAGAGGAGCGTTCCGAACCGCTAACGACACTAGACTGGTTGGGTCTGCATTGTACTCAAGCAGTCTAGCCCATGTACGTTAGCGCGTCACTCGATCGTGATTGGTTGGGTCGCGCACGCAGCTCGGCTGTCATTGGTCGGGTGGCGCGAGCCAGGTTGGCTTTCGTTAGTCATGTCACCCACGCAGTATTGGACTATTACGTAAATTTTTACTTATTCCGATTTCACGAAAGTAATTAGTGTTATTACCACGATTGAAGATAATATGGTTGCCCAACGCTAATGTTTATTAATTATCTAACTTTACCAGCCAAAGTGTAATCAATGGGTAAAACAAAACAGAACAATTAATTGTATATTATTATAGAATATTTTATATTTAACTAGCTGACCTGTGCAAACACTTTTTGCGCAATAGTTTAGGGCATATTAAAAAGCATCATCTACGCATAAAAAAAACGATCTAAAATAATAAAAGTATCAAAACTTATCATCGTAGACGGTATAGTTTCAGGAATACGTAATGTGTTCGATATGCGGGCGGAGAGTCCGCTGGTGGCACAAGAACGCGACAATGGATTACACACACTAACATTATTTTACTTCTCACACATTGACACGGCTCAAATATAAATCCTACATGAAATGCCTAAATATTACTCCTTAAAATATGTTACGCTCTAACCCTCTTAATGTTTACGAGAACGAAAAAAGAGAATACAAAATCGTGGATAAAATTTTCATTTTAGTACTTGATTAAATGTCTTATAATAAATATATATAATAATAATAATAATAGTTCACGATGTTTAATATTTAATTATAACGATCGTTTAATCATCACTATCGATTTTACAAGAGGAAAGGTATAATTCCAAGAATAATAATAGCGACCGATAAGTTATAGGTAACCGTTTATATACAGTTAACCCGTTTCGAGGTATTATACGGGCAGCGCAGTAATGTGCCGCTTGGGCGGGCGGCCAGTGTTTTTACTCGGAAAAACCCAGAACCCCGTCAAACCGAAAATCATAATAACGGATCATTTATACAAATGTAGCACGCAATACGCGACGGCGGCGTACCTATGTGCGATTTTTACTATAAAACGATTTTTTTTTTATAAAACGTCACGCCATAATAGCGCGCCGGACGACGTAAGATACAATATTACAAACGGGTACTCACCGGTGATGTCGGCCATTTTGTTTTCTCCGTTCGAATTTTCACTGCCGTCTGCGTGCACGCGAACGGTTTTCTTTCCATCGCGGCGTTTTCGTACACTATCCGGCCCGGTTTCGCACTATCGACGGATCGAAAACACTCGCACTCGCGATTGAATTCAAACCACCGCGGTTCGATGGAAAAATCGGAAAACGCGAGAACGACGACGACGACGACGACGACGACGACATAGACAACGGCAACCGGCAACGCGATACTGCCGTGACGCAGGGAAATCCGTATGCGACGCCGTCGGTTCCAGACGCGGTCGTTAACGACAATCGTGGTCGTACGAGGTAATGGTCGCCCGTATTCCATGATAACGTTCGAGTCGAGTCGAATACGCGCGAATTCGCCCCAGCTGATAAGCGTAGACCTATTATAACCTACAAAGCTACGACCTGTAATATTGGCCCATGTTAAATTGTTGATAAATATTGATTGTTTAATTTTTTTTTGTAAAAGATGCCTTCCAATAATTGTCGTGTCCGATTTCTCCATAAACGGTCTAGAACTAATTTCGGATTACCTAAAGTTGAAGAAGTAATAAAAATGGGAAAACCCTTCTTCGGGTATATGGTTAGGTTAGTTACCAGAGTAGATAGGTATAGACAATGATGGAGAGTTTTTATCAATCGAAAAAAAAGTCCTTTATTTTGCTTTCATCATTACAGACTATTATATTGTATTGCACTTAATAATAATATGTATAAGATTAATTTTCTTGGGAGGAGGAAATTTGTTTTTACACCCTACAAAACATAAAATTTTTATGAACAAAAATCAAGCAGGTTTAGAGTGCGCGGGAAGCTTTGGTTCTTCCTATAAAAGTTTGGTTAGTTTTAGCCCTTGGCATTGGAACCCTCCATAATTTTTGGTGAATATAGTCCCCCCCCCCACTTTAACCATTGATTTGAACTGTAAAATCATTATAAAAACAAAATTATAAGCAATTCCACTTTCCTTAAATCGTTTTCAAATCTCGGGGAGGAGGGGGAAAAACTGCAACAGGGTGAATTGACCCCCCTCTTATTGTTGTTCCACGTCGCCTTTTCAGATGACCGTGTAATTCGAGAACCCCGCCAGGCCGTATAATAAACAACACGATAATGGCAACCATAAACTCGTGATACGTGATTGATAACGGCGACCGAACCGTGATAGGCGAATGATAACCGATAACGACAACGAGTTCGCTATAAAAATTTCGCGCGTTTGAATGCGTTGCAGAGAACGCGTTCTGCGAACTCACGCCGTCGGTGAACGGATTCCAACGTCTTCTGGAAGTCGGACACACCCGAACAGAAGACTGTCGTTGCGGACACACACACACCGAATAACGGGTAAGAATAACGTAAACGCTGGCGCTTTCGACTAAAACGAGATTTCGATACATTTTTTCACAGTCGTCTGCCAAAATGACGTCTTCCGCATCGAAGACTGCGTGGTTGTCGTCCAAACTAAAACAGTTTGCGTTGGACGAAGAGATCTATTTGAACTACATCGAGAGTGTGCTGGACGGCGAAGAAGACCGATCGGAAAAGATCAACGCTCTCGAAGCTATTCTCGGCGAAGTATTGGTAAGCGTAGTGAATCGTATTGTTTGTTGAATTGCTGCTATGACTCTTATAATCAAACCGTTATTTTTGCTACTTCTTCCGCAGAGCGAGAAAGATGTGAAAACCCAGTGTATGGAAATAATAGACATGTACGACTCGCAAGACAACAGTGTTTGCGATGAAATAAAAAAACCTGTCGACGATACCGAAGAGACTCTGATTAAAATGTTAGAAAATAATATTAGGACCGTGGTACCAGTACCTAGTAAAGTCAACAAACAGGATTCAGATGAAGAGGATTCAGACTTAGTGAAAATTAGAAAAAATATTTTATCTCAGTATGCGCAAGTACGCTATAAAAAGTATTAATACCTAATTACCTATTATAGACTATAGTAAAATGTACTATAAGTATTAATTATAGTACTATTACTTTTTTATATACTTACAATATGTGAATAACTTTTCGATAGAATTTATTAATGTATCATATTGATTTTTAAATAAATAATATTTTTTTGCGTCTACTTAAGATATTAAATGGTTTCAGAAAGAAGCTAATTCAGAAGAAGAAGAATGTAACGATTTAGATATAGAACACAACACCAATGCTAGTTCTGTATTAGCATTAAAAAAAGAACAAAGAGAAAGGGCCAAAGAACAGAGTCTGCGAAAAAAAGAAAAAGATAAAGAAGACCGGTGATTATATTTCATTATTGGCTTATAATATTTGCGAAATGAGATATCCACGATCAGAAAAAACTTAATAATTTGTTGACCAAAATGAAATAAGTTTTACATTTATTTTGAAAGTTCACCACAAGTAAACATATAGAAAACTAATTTTAATGTCAAGTTATTTTTGTTGTTTAATTAATCTATATTCATAATTGTTTGTGTATGGAAATATTTTCCATAAATTACTTACTTTTACAATTTTTCATGATTCATAGTTAATCTGAATACTTGGATTGTCAATTGTTATTAACAGAATCGGATACTGTTGGATTGGCTGTCTTTTTATCACACGAGTGACAGTAATTTATAAGTATTTTTTGCCAAATTCACCAACCAAGCTAGAATTACATCAAAGATTTTGAAAATAAATTAAAATTTTTAGTGAAGTTTACTTGAAATCAACTTTAAATGTTTTCATGTTTCATGATCTTTTTTTAATGCCTCCATGTTTTGAAATATAGAGTTGTCTTTTGTTTTTTTTAATTGTAAATAATATTTATTTATTTTTTGTGTAATTTACTGAGATATTATTAAGAGAAGGTTTGACAAATAATGTCTAAATTACCGTGTGGCATATGTGATTATCAGAGTCATTCAATAACGGTATCCTTAATATCCTTAATGTTAAGAGATTTTCTGTAAGGATTACATGCCATGATAATGAATAATTATGTTTAGTAATATTTGTATTTAATGTTACAGGGAAAAACAAAAGCAACTGGCACAAGAAAAGAAAGATGCTAAAAAGAAGAAAGCTCAAAAAGTGGAACGAAAGCGTTGATATTGCAAATCAAAATCATGTCAGTTCAAATTTCTGCAAGTTTTAATATTTTTAATGGTTCGTTTTGGAACATGTTATAATTATTACTTACACATTTTGATCGAGTATTGAATAAGTTTTATTTTTTTTTTGATTTGTAAAATACGATCACTTACATTTTGTTTTAACTTAAATGATTTTAAAATAAAAAGCTCGAATAATATTAAACGTAATATTACTAAGAATTTATTGTATTTTATTTGTTCCCACAATCTATTTTCTCCGACGACACGATATTGTTAACAAATAATGTAATGTTCAATCCGATAGCGGTCATCATACAAAATAATGGTGTATCAATATTCAATTACCAAAAACCACCCACTTACCAATAATTGTAATGTTATTTCTATTTCACGATACTATTGTAACTGTTTTAGGTTATCAATATTCAATTCTAAATCAAACTAATATTTATTAATCGATTGGTGACTCTACTCATGTACCCACCAGCCACAATAAACACTCGCCTAATTTCAAAGGTGTATATCGACCGACGGATATCAAGTATAGGCTAGCCGGTACCATGTAGTTCTGTCCACCATACAAAAATAAAAACAAATTCCCTAAATATATTTACTTAGGTATATTTTATCCTGCTAGAATTCATTGGTCTTGGTTGACCTTTATTATACCATCTGAGGTTGATTTTCAATCTATATGCATGCATCTTATAAGAGCTTAAGGTTCCTGAAAAAAAAAAAAAAAAATAAACACTCGTTCGACAAAAAGCAATTTGATAATTATTGTTATTTATTGCAGCAGTCTGGTGGTCTAAGAGAAAATTTTTATACATAGAAAAATGTATAAAGTATATTATTGTACGATTATTAATCTTTCGCCGAGCGTGCATTGTAGTCATGACGTACAAAATGTCCATACTGTGTGGCGGTAAGTACTGTCGGATAGTAATAATCGCGCAACAACACAATCATTATAATTTCATTAAAAAAAAAAATAATAATCCATTAAAGATTTAATCACCCATATTGAAATAAGCATTTATAAATTTACCGTACTTGTGTGTACTCATAACAATGAAATGAAAGTTATCTAATCGTTACATTTTAGATGTATTTAAATTTTTTTTTTTAATTTGAAAATATGCTGTCCACGGAATTTAATGGTCGTTCAGGTCTGTAATGGTCTGCTGATATATTGTATTTGAACGACGGTCAACATTAAGAGTTGCGACTATTTTTCTTTGGCATTAAGACATGCACATTTTCAATCGATAAATCAACATTTTAATCTCATTTGTCCCGGCGTTATCTTAAAAAGCACGATATTGATGGCCACGTACTCGACATTAGTCTAATCAGGCATTTAACACCAGTCGGTTTCATGCAACAGGTCAACATCTGTTGCAGTACATGTAACATTTTTATAATTTAATTTGTTTCCAAGAAGTAATTAATAATAATAACACAGTTGGTTACATTCGAGACAAAAGTGCAAAATCAATTTCATTAAAACATATAAATAGGTATTTAAACATTTTCATATTGCTCAGCTATGGAATGTTTTAGTTATTTCAACGATTGTTATGACAAAAGGTTTGACTGCCGTACACATTGAATATTAATACATTGTCTAATTAAATCGCACACATTTTGCGTTTATTATTTAAATACAGACGGTAGGGTAATTGTTAATAGCTCGAAAACCTTTGAGAATGAAAATCTATTTCAAATGACTTTGTCGATAAACTTTGGATAAAGTTAAATTGTCAAAATAGTTCTATATATTGCACAACATAAATGGTTTAAATTTTAACATTGTTTTTCATTTACAATTTACAGCGAATCAACATTTTTTAATCATTCATTTTCTAGGCAAAAACAAATCTAGTGAGTTTTCAGTGGTAATATCGAAATAAATTAAAACAATCTAAATTATTAATTCTTCTAACAAAAAAACAAAAAATCAATTATTTTTTACAATGTAATCTAAAACTATGTACATGTTTAATTTGTGCTATAATGGTGTTCGCTTATTTAATATATATAATTTTTTTAAACTTAACTAACAAGTACAAATTATTTTAAACCACTAAAATGGGAGTTCGAAACAAATATCATGGAGTTGTATGTTATAATTAATGACACAATATTTACTATTAATTAACATTAGAGTTTAAATAATATAATATTCTAAAAATAATTAAGCAATTTAATGATGACAACGGAATGTGTTAAGTAACTATAAAAGTAACACGGGAAGTGTTTAATGGCCTGGAACAATATTTTTTTAATAAACGGATGACAAGTCAAGCGTTAAATGCCGAAGTAAATTTGAACGATTCACTCTCGATGTTTTGATTTCTTGTAGCACCATTGTTTTGCAGTCCAAACAGACAGCCATTTGAGCACTGTATTTTGTGCTGAAACATAAATTATTGAAATGTAAAATGAAAACGAGAGTTTCGATTAAATATTTAATGTCAAAATAAAATCAGTACCGAGTAATGTTTTGTGTGACTGCTGATGAACCGTGGTAACTCGCAGACATACTGTTGTGGGGAACAGTACTACCGACTGTCAGAGACTTTTGAGGACTCGACGGGGCGCTTCCCCAGCTGCTCTTTGACCACCAGGGGTTTTGTTCAGAAGTAGCAACATTTGGACTCAGCGCTACAACTGGTATTTGAGATAAATGCTCAGTAGGCATACGCATCTATTTGTAAAAAAAAAAAAAAAACATTTTATAATTTCAAGATATTTGACTGACATTTATTTTTGTACAAATATTAAATCATAATACCTTTGTGCAACATTTTGAACACACTGTGCGCTGGCACATTTTACATTCCTGTCCCCAGGGGCCAAAAATACCGAATCTAGTTTTCATACACAAGAAGCAAACCTTAACAATGAAAAAACAGTGTTATTAATTTAATTTCAACATTTCAACGCCCAATTAACTTTTACTTTTCGATTTTCCACATCTTCTTTGAAATTTCCTTCGACGGGTAAACTTTCGATTTCCGCTTTTGTTAGCACACTGCGAATGTGTATCAACTCTTGCAGAGTCAAAGTCAAACAATCACTCTGAAATCATATGAAACTATTGATTTAGGCAAGTAAAATAAATCAGTGAAAATTAAACAATCGCATAAGCATAACAAAATTGAACCATTTCAATATTATCTGATTAAGTCTTCAAATCATACACTTAAACTAAAAAGGGTCATTTATTTATTCCATTATATTTCAACAATTTATATATTAATCATATATTCATATATATATATATTTATAAATTGTCATATTATAATAATTGTCATAATCATATTAGATTATATAACTTAAATAAATATTGAATATCATGTTTAATCATAGTTGTAGCAAAAATTAAAACTTCTGTTCAAAACAAACAATTATAAAACTTGATAATAAAATGGCAATACTTAATCAATATAATAATTATATTTATGCGGGTTTACGAATTACAATTTAAGATACAAAGTGAAGGTTTTTTAAATAGTAAAATAAGTACAGTGAAACCTCCAAATAGCGGATGATTTCTTGGGGACTGGGACATTTTGATTACTTTTCAATGTAAAAACCTCTGAATAGCGGACACTTATTTTAATGTTAATTTAAAGTAATGACAAAACGGCAACAGGAAAACACTAGTATTTTATCGGAACCTCTTAAAGTCGTTATGGGACAATAAGATAAGATTACGACAAATAACGACCGTTATGATGAAACTATCAATGTCTTGACTGCCGATGTTGTTTTGTGCATTTCATTAGTTAGTTAGTGACGGTTATCGATGCGATGAGGTTGTTCATTTATTATAATATTTACATATATGTATATATTATTATATCTTTAAAAAATTAAAATATAATAACACTATAATTAAATTTAACATAGTGCATATTTTTCCCTTTAAAAATTAACCCCCTACATTTCGGTGACCGAGAGTGTCCGCTATTCAGAGGTTTCCCTGTATTTGTTTTCAATTAATAACTGTTTTTAAAGATTCAATTCTAAGAATACAGGAAAACTACTCACAGTAGGTAAAGTGTTTTTGAACATGGATTGTCTGCGAGATTGTTTCCATAAACCCATGGGTTTGATGAAAGATAGGGACGATTGATCGGCAATCGTATGTCTTCTTTGCTGTTTCCTCATTGAATGGATATTTTTATTTGGTTTGACGTCCATAGCACCGCCACGTTTTTCATCTTTTTCTATAATCAAGAACATTATTCAGTACAAATACAATTAAAATCAGTCAATATTTGGTCGAAAACAAAACAAATATTAACTGTTTGCTATTATTATTCAAAAGGTTAATCATTTCCCTCTCCATTGCCATATGCAATTAATAAGTTAAATATTATTTTATATTTTAGTAAATTATTAATATTTAATTAATATTATTAAAAAATTCATACAAATTAACATGGAAAATCAATTAATGTACATATTATTTGATCTAATTAATTAATCGAAACACAAAACATACAAGGAAAATAGTTTAAATCATATAATGTAATACAATAATTTTACTCACAAACAAAACAAAAAATGATATTAGGACATGGCACATGTTTAATATTTTATGATTATGATTATGATAACAACATGAGCACTGGTTAAAATTTCAATTTAGATAATTCGTTTAAACAGTATACAAGGCTATGTTAATAAAACAAAAAATTGTTATAATGGACATTTTTTAAATTTTTTTTTATTACTTTACCAAGGACTTAATAAAAGCATTATTATCAATACATTACATAAGTTGTTAATAATGAAACATAATAACTACAAGTAAAAATAGCAAGCATTAGTGTGAAAATAAAATAAATTATATTTCATGCAGGAGCGAGTAGAATTTCCCCCGATCGAAGGGAATACAACTTACCTGTATTTTATACGTTTTATATTAAAAATATACATACACACAACAGTAGTCTTTTAGTTGAAACATAAGTTTTTTTATTCTACAAAATAAAATTCTATACATAAATACAATATTTACAAAAAACATAACAAATAGTCGTAAACCTAAAATACCAACGCAGGTGAAGCAAAAATGTGGATCATAGTGCAGAAGTCTAAATAATAATTGTTCGGTAATTTTATTAAGTGGATAGTCGCTGTATTAGAAAGAAAAAAAAAACATCTCGATTTAATTTATCAATCACCTCATATTTATGTACAAAATATAATACAATGCTTATAAAAATTTGTTAGATGTATCGTGTTATTCATAGTTTAAAAATTATAACAATATATTTAAAATTTTAAAGATTTAATTTAATTTTCTTTTTAATTTAATTGAAACAATAATATTATTCATTGTTCAGCTTGTGCATAAGTTTCAGTGTAATAAATTAGTAGCTATAAATATTTTATAATATGAAAAGAAGCCTGGGTGCAGTGACAAGTACGACCCAAATCACAAAAAATGAAGATTAAAACATAAATAATAATGAAAAAAAAAAAAAAAAAATTAAATGAAAAATTAAAAAAAGAACTAAGAATGATATAAGGGTTTATGGCACAGAGGACTATTTTTAAGATATCACACAGGAGTGAGTAGGTGACAAAGTCTTTAACTGAAAGTGCAAATCACAGTTTTGTTGAGAATCACTACCTTGGTTGGACATGCCCAAATATGACATTTCATCTTTGGTGTCCGTTGTAGTAGTCTTAAATTTGTTATCTACTTCATCATCATCATCAAAATCATCTTCAGAATCAGAACTCTAAAAATGGATATCAAGATTTTAGAACATTTATGGTTGAATAATAAATTCATAATAAAATGCTATGATACATTACTTACCACTAAACGTGCTAATGCGGAAAAATCTACTTTTATAAGCTTGCGTTCTTTGTTTGGATCGAGCATGCTTTTAAGTGATTGGTTTGGGGTTGTGTCTTCTTCTGAATGCATAGAAGACTCATCATAGTGAACTAAAAAAATAAATAAACACATTTAATACATTTTATTAATGTATCTATTAATATGGTTGTTATTATAATATTAATTTATAAGAGTAATTTACTTTTTGACTTATTCATACGAGAATTTGGAGGACTCGACATTGATCTTGGTGATTTTAAATTACGGAAAGGGCTTTCTAAAAAAATGAGAAAAAAATTAGTAAATTAAATCAGAGCAATAAAAACACAAAATAATATGTATAAAATATTCAATTCATTTCTTGTTCTTTCATTTGTTATCTAAGAAATAACATAACAAAAAGTAATATAAATTATGTTATTTAATTTTAAAAGCTCAATAAACTTACTGGTTAATGAAGTAGAACGTAACTTGACGTTTCCACTTTTTATACACTCTAACAGATGTTCTCTAGGTGAAAGTTTATCTTGTTGCCGAGGAGCTAATTTTCTTGCAGCAGCCTAAAATAAACATATTAACCCTTAACCATTAGTTAAGTAATTTAACAGCTGGCATTATTGACAAATACATGTAATAATGCAGATAAAAAACTAAATGATTCATACTTTAATATTTTTATAAAGTATAAATAAATTTTAAGATTCATTAAAGGGCTAAAAATAATTCAATCGATGAGATTGGCATTCTGTGAGTTAATTATAACATGCAATTATAAAAATAGTAGTAAAATATAAATAAGTATGATAAATACTAAAATATTTTAATACTCCAATGAAATGTTACACAATAAAGATTATACCTAAGTAATAATAATACTATTATTTTTTTTACCACAAAATAACTTTACAATGTTCAATCTTCTATTTAAAACCATGTTCTAATCTTTTGTAACAGGTCACTAGTTATTATTGATAACAGAATTTTATATAATCAATTGCAAAATGTATTAAATATAAATATAAAATGCATACATTTTATTGATTTAAATATATATTTTCGTGGAAATTAATTTTAAACAAATAGTTAATCACTTTAAAATTCCTCCTTAATCTTTGCGATTAAATTACTAGTAAACAACATAAATAAATTCTTACATAATGATGCACGAGATGAATACTGATTAGATTAGTATTCATGTTTTTAAAATAAAAGTTACTTACACTTTTTAAAGGTGGTCTAGATCTGATGAATTCAAGAATTGCATCATGAGCATCTCTTTGAATTCTTGCAGGAATTTCTGGAGGGATAACTCTTTTTAAAGTATATCTTCTGGATCTTATGTCATCCATTAACATTTCATAGGGAGTTAATGCATACTCGACAAACTCAACTCCAGTATGTGGCCTCTGATCAACTTTTTTCAATTGTACACCACGTCTTAGTTCACGTATTAATTGTATCCATAATCGTGCCTTTAAAAATTGAAAAATGTATAAAGTTTATAACAGTTTATAGTGGATAAATGTGTTTTCAAATATTAATAAAACTATTTAAATAATTCAAATTAAAAATAAATAATAAATTAGTTACTAAACTCTTATACCTAATACATAATATATATTTTTATATTATGAACTAATATAGCTAATATTTAATACGGAATATAAGAATAAAATGCCATTGCAAAATTTTATAAAATTATATATTCCATCAATACTCTTTACTTTACATCATAAAATAGTAATTATTTTGTAAGTAGATTGAATAAATAAATATTTTAATAACATTTAATTTTTCATTAATAAAAATTATTTAATTGTATTAACTTATAACTTATAATTGTTATTTTTAGATAAAATAAAATAAAATTTGTTGTTCAATAATCATCTAAACATACTTGTAAAATACTCCACTTTCTGCGGTTTGGCTAATAAAAAGTGGCACAACAAATGTGTTAGTTTTTATGCCATAATTACTATGGAGAAATAATAAAAACTTACAAATTAACTTCCCAAAGCCATAATATTGTAAGTATAATTCATAATTATACTAGATATGAATATATGATGCATAATTATGTGAACATAAATGTTAAGTAGCAATGTTCTACTGTTAAACATAGGCTATTATAATTATGGATTTAAGATGTTATTTAGTTGATTTATGTAACTAGAATATTTAAAATAGAAACAATAACTATTAAAAACTTACCCAGTCACTATAATCCAATGTACTCAATTCAGATGAGGTTGAATTCCTGTGTCTTAAACTGACGGTTCCATCGGATAATTTATCTAAAAATGATGAGAGCTCCAATGCTTCTGTTACTAAAGCTCTACATACAGCTTTATAATGTGTTTCAGAACCCAATCCTGAGACACCTATATGCCTACTACATTCCTAAAATAAATAATTATAAAAAAAAACTATTAAAATTAAATAACTACTGAGCGATTAACATTTTTTAATAAATAATAATATAAGGCTAATGTCTTAACTAATGCTTGTCACTTTTTACCTCTAAAACATCATCAAATGTTGCAAAATTATTTCGTAATATTTCTTCACATTCAGCAGAATCTCTTTCAATTCCTTCATCGTCAGTTTCACCAGACTGTCCATGGTCCATGGATTGAGCATGACAACCATATTCGACTAAATATAAACAATGTATATTAAGTAAATGGTAACTCTATATAGTATAATAGTAGCTCAAAAAAATATATAATACAGTTAAATTTATGTCAAATAAAGAAATTATTTGATATAATTAGAAATAAAGGTATTTTAGAAAATTAGGTCAAAATTATCAACATATTATTGACACATGAAAATAATATTTATTGTCTTCATTAATTAATTCTTACATTCTTACATAATTATGTAAGATACATAAAACTGGTTTTAACATACACATAAATATCAGATATATTAATGATTCTATGGGATAAATTAAATATTTGCAATAATGTGCAATGTTAGAAGCATATATTTCCTTTTCTTTTACAAGTTTCAAATAAAGAACAATTAAAAAAACCCCTTTAGTAGTGAACTACTTTTCGTGGAAAGTAGAGGCAATTGTAACACACTTCTTTAAAGTATTCAGTTCCAACAACTGCTAGAATAAGTAGAAATGGATTGTAGAGAATGGAAAGTACATACATTTGAAATACCATGATTACATTCATCACATCATTAACAATCAACATTACCTTTTTCATCACAGAAACTATTGTAGTACCTATTCAACAACTTATACCCATGTTTATTCATTCAACTAAAAATTACAGTACAAAAAAAAACCACTATTTAATGACTATGCTAAATAGTTATGGTCATTGTCACCTTATTATAAGTGATCTTAAATTGCATACAATATGTAATCTATGTTAGCATTGTAAAAAAAAATTATTATTATAATTCACGTTTTAATGTCTTCTTGTAGATACAATAATTTCTGTTCATGAAACTATTATTACACTAACTATGTTTTCATAAAGAAAATCAAACTAGACTAATCACAAGGGCATGACACAATTTAAGTGTTTAATTATGAGTAATTATATTTCATGCACAAAACATAAACATATTCATTTATTTCATAAAAATAATTTAAAATATAGTTCAGGTAATCAGAACCTATTTTAACATTTGATTACATTTATAAATTATAAGAAATGATTGACCAAATCAGCCTCAATGTGAATATTTGGTATTTTTATATATAATGAACTAAATTTCTCAAAGATAAGTTATTTATAATTCAATTAAAATTGCTATTTGGATGAATATTTATGCTATTTGGAAGTAATTTTTCAATTATACTTCACTTACTACTTAAAATGAATACATATTTAATTGGTATGAACTTAATTACTTTTATATGTAAATATATTCACCTATACATTTGATTAAAATCACTTAAAAATTAATTTTTTTCTGATTTAAAATATAATACTTCTAGAGGTAAAATATTTTGTGAAATTTTAACATAATATATATGATTTGATAATAAATTTAATTTAATAATGTCAATAACATTAATATATTCTAACTTATAAAACCAAGTGGATCAACTGATTGATTTTTTTTTACTGTACTATAGAAGTAAGGACAAAAAAATATTTTTAGACATAATTTAATACTATTATCAAATAATAATATTTTAATAAAACAAAATATAAGTACTTAATTAAATTATATTTAATTTTATAAATATTCTATTGTAACATCTACTTATTACTATTTACAATAAGGGTTTTGATTAATATTACTTACATGAAGCTATCATTCGTTTAATTAATGATTCCAACTCGGGATTTAATGATCTTTCTTCATCTTCATCAATTCCAAAATCTAGTACTTGAAAAACTATATATCCTAAACTGGCAATTACCTATGGAAATCATCATTAAAAAAATTAATTTAACACAAAGAAAAAATCTCATATCAAATATTTAAGGTTAAGAAGTTTAGAGACAAGTATATTTCTATATTTTAAATGTTAATAGTATATGTTATGAATTACTGTTTTTATTTTAATAAATATAATAGTTATTAGCTTAGAAAAAATTGAATTAATTCAATTATATATATCATAGTAATGAAATCTCCATTACTTTACCATTTTGTTTCCATAGAACACCCTATAGTATAAATTATATGTATTGTATTGAAAAAAACAATACAGATTTATATACAAAAACGTGATTTATTACTAAATTTAGATCAATTTACCTACCGATGATTATTTTTCATAAAAGTTAAATGTATGTAGCAAATGACCTGAATACAATATGTAGAAATAAATATAAAAATTGTAAACAACTATATATTTATAAGGTTATACTCAATAAAAAAATTTACATCAATGTTCGAAATTTGAAAAATACCCGATTTTCGTAAAATATTTAAATTTAAAAAATAGAAAGTGTTTTAAAAGGAAGTAAATGCATATTGAAGCAAAATACAAAACTACAGAGGAACTAAAATACTAGTTAATTGAACATAGAAGAAATTTAATTATTACCTACTAATTTTTATGCATTAGAAACTATGTTAATTTTTTTAACAATACGTAGTTCCCAGAATACAAGACAAAAATGTTAGTTGTAAATAAATTAACAAAAATAACCTACAAAATATTTTAATGACATGTAATAATATATAACTTACCTAAAATCAAACTTGGTTTACAATATAAATTAATTTACTTAAATACTTTATGAAATTCAATTTAAATATTTGCAATGCATTGAATAAATGGCAATTCAAGAACAACACAAAAATATAGCATTCAAATGATCTTAACATGAATATGGTTAACACTAAGAACTAGGTATCTAAATGAAAATAATATGCTACACCTACCTATTTTATTATTTTATTATTAAAATAACTCAATTAAAAATATCTATATATTTAATAAAGTTCAAATCCACAAATACCCAAAAAACAAAAATATCATTACACTAAATGTTAAGATATTGTATACATTTAAATTATAAAACAGGTACTTACATGGTGTTGGAGTATAGTTTTACTATCATTTTCATTACTAAGTTTTTCAATATTTTCATGAGATTCATCTGAAACAAACAATAAAATCAATGAAATTACTACCAACAATAGTTTTATAAAAATATATGAAGGAAATATTAATTGAAATTTATTAGGTATGACCTAAAATGCAGAGGTAATTCTGGATTACTATAAATTAGATCATTAAAAGCAGGATACAAATATTTTATACATCATTTTTAAATAAATGGGTGCATAATATTTACTTATATAACAATGGAAATTAGTAATGACTCAGTTTTAGTTATTAGCATGGGAATATTTAACCAAGACTATTATAGTATTCAATAATAATCTCTATCTTGTACCTATTTATAATCTGTAATTTAAAATAACTGTTTTCCCACGAATATTTTAAATGAAGGTCATTGTGGTTTCTAAAGCTGTCTTAATGTATAGTTTAATACAGATTTGTTAAATTTGTAAAAAGCGTAATATATACAATCAAGGAATAAAAAATTCAAATATTTAAAATCTATAATGTTTAGGTATATACATATGTATATAAATATGATCCGTAGAGATAACCTAAAAGAAAAATGAGCATAAGGGGCCTGATTATAATTGGGAGGAGGAATGTCTATCCATACTCATATTACAATAAAAAATATATTATACCAAAAATGAAAATGAATATGTATTATTGTAGTACTGTATAACTTAAGGTTAAAATAATATTTTTTAAATTAAAAATGTTTAAATCATACCCACATACATTTCCAAATTCTTATAGTTAAAAATTTTACACAGGTAGGTACATAAAAAAATGTCAAGTTTATAATGTGATATATAATATTATTATCTTTATTATTTAAATATATACCTGTAGTATATCACATATTAAATAAACCAAGTTTAATCATTATTTATCTCGTTATTTATAATCCTCTACAATATTTTAAATGAAAAAGAAGGGTGCTATAAATTATTTAACTATCTAACATATTAAGCTACTACAAATGATAATAAAAAATTAGCTACAAATTTAACCTAATTAAAAATTCAAATAAATATATTTATAGAAACAATAAAATAAGTATATATTATTATGTTAAATTAATTTAACAACTATGGGATATAATATTTCCAAAATTAAATCTATCTACATACATTTTAACATGAGTAAATTATTATTTGTGTAAATGGTATTAACACTGTTTTTGTAAATCTATTAAGAAGTTCAAACATAGAATACCTATAGAAATAAATAAGTTTTAAAAGTTTAAGTTTATAAAATATAAATGGGATGTTCTAAAAATAAAAATGAAATATTTGGTATCCAATTGGAATTTGTATATTATAATTTCTTATGTGAGGAATGAAAATACTAAACAATATACCTAGCTGAAGTTAAATTTTATTTAATTAATATAAGTATGTAACTAAAATTGTAATACTAAATCAAAATAATTTAGTATGTAGTAAGTATGTCATAATTACTTATAAATTATAAATTTATGAAAAGATAACTACGAAAACCATACCATGGGCCATATCTATCAATATTTAATAAGAAAAGGTACATATTTTATTTACATTTATGCCACTAATTTATGGATGGTTACTTAATGAATTGCATAAATAAAACCCAGTAAAAACTACCTACGTACAAGATAGGTAGGTAGGTACATATTTTTACTTAAATCAATAATATGTAAATTTTTATGTAAATAAAATAAAATTTTAATTGCAACATACCTAAATGATGTTTACAAATTACAATGTGTTTTTGAAACAAACTAAGACATACATTATTGCACCTGTGTAAGCAAGCATTTAGGAAAAATAAAAATCTTCCCAATTTTTATTTTTAATACTCAAACCTACATACTGACACACTAATATTTAAGTATTTATTTACATAGCAAAGTACTTTGAAAAATATTTAAATACCTAGGAATTAAATTAATAAAAACAAAATTAATTTTAAAAGTACCTTGGTAAATACTTGTATTTTATTTTAGTCAATACCAATGTATTGTTAAAATAAACATATTATTACCTAACTACCGATTTAAGTTTTATAGCGCAAAAATAAATTCATTTAAAATATCACTCAAGGTTAAAATATATTTTATTTGTATGGTTATACCAACTAGATCAAATCTATGCAAGGTAAATAAGTTATAGGTAATCAAGGCTGGGAAAGTTAACATTTATTTTATTATTTTTAGTAGAGTGGTTATATAAAATATGAATTATAAATTATATAAAAATAATTATAAATAAAACTATACAAAACTACCTATTACAAAAAATAAATTTGAAAAATAATTTTTTTTTCTTATTTAAATTACGTAGTAGGTTCAAGAATAATGGTACATATTCATCAACTTAAAGTTATTATGAAATAAAATATATATGGTCATCTGTCACTAATCACCTGTTGTACCATAGAAGTATAATATTTAAATACAACAGTATTTTGAGTGACAAAAGGTTGAAAATAACTTTCCATGAATACTAATATTGATATTATTTCATAGGTAGGTAGTTAATAAACACTCATTGATCTGATGATAAACTATAGATAAAAGGTAAAGTTAAGGCGGTAGGCAGGTAGGGATTTATAAAATTTGGAAAATTTGTTATTTGTAAAAATTGAATTAATTCTGAATTAAAAATAAATTAGCCTGAAGTTCATCAAATTATGTTCAACTTGGTAATAATATAATAGGTACCTATAACCACCGGGTAGACGGGTCAATTTAATAGTACCTAGTTATTAAAAACCTGTATATGACAACCCGCAACCTGTAAAATTGTTTCCTATAACATTTATATAGATAGCAGTAATAAGATTTAACATTTTGGTAAGCACAACTTACCAATTTCTTCTGTGGTTATGATGGTACTTGGATGTATAAATCCATCCTTATGAATACGAACTTCTTCTAGGTTCTTGACCACTCGACACCTGTTTGGCTCACGTTCGAAAGCATTCTTGAAACATTTAGCGCACTGATAGCACAGTGCCCAAGCGTGTTCCTCACTGACGGGGGTGTTGAACGACTTGATGATATTTATGAGTGACACACAATCGTTGTCGTCCAGCTTGCACAGGTACGGCTTGAAATTGTTCGGCACATCCATGTCTCACAATTACATGGGACCGGTGTAAGCTGCACGAATGGCCGCCGCGATCAATAGCGTTTTTGTATTTAGAGTGGATCGGTTGACACTACACGGTGGCGGAAGCGAGACGGCCGGGTAACGGACGTCAAGTCGTACGGCAGATGTCGAACGTCATTGTGATTACTTGACAATTATCGACGACGAAAACACCGCGGCCGATACGCGAACAAGGTACCCGTTAAGGCACGGAGTCTGGACGTGTTTTGTGGCAATCGACCAACGAACCGAAAACGGACGCACACGCGAAAACTCGGACGCACGGGTCGGGAACCGGAACGGAAGAAAATAACAAAAACGTTATTGATAACAACGAGCGGAATAAAAACGAAATGCACGCGCAAACTAAACGGCCGACAGTGCGACGGACGGACGGACGGCTGGTGACGACGGACGACGTTGACAGTCGGTGGCTCAGTGCATTATTCGGTTATTGTTTGGACGTGTGTGTGTGACTGCACGATAATGAAATGATAAAAAATAAATAATATAAACACCGAACGGAAATAATGAAAAAAAAAAAAACAAAACAACATACGGACCACTAACCAGAGGCGGCGGCGGCGGCGGCGGCGGTGGCGGCGGCAGTGCGCGGTAGTAGTCGGTATAGTCGTGGTCACGGCGGTCAGTGGTGGGGCGGTAGCGGCGCGGTAAAGTCGACGAGAGGAGGGTAGGGGCGGTGTTATTTGCTCCGGTGGAATTTTTTCCGTTTAGAAAGGGAACGACGCGCGCGTTCCTCCATGTGCATCGCGCCGTTGCCGGCGCCGACGACCGGACGACGTCTTGAATTCTCGATTGTTTTGGATGAGTTTTTTTGCGACTGTATTATTATGATGATATTGATCGTGGATTAATCGTTTTACGAAAATATCATCTCTACAATCCGCGTTTACTCGAATGCGATTATATATCGTATAAAAGTGAGTAGGCACACGAGTGAGTAGCACGACGACGGCGTCGGCTTTATCAAACTGGCGTCAGAGTCGGGCAACATTTTTTCTAGATCATTTTCTAGATATTTTCTCAATAAAAATATATCATAATATCTTTATATTGTATGTTATATATCTTTGGCCCCAACAATATTTTCGTATAGACCTCAAATATTATGTTTGAAAATGTAATCATAAATAAATTTACAATTTTACCAACTTCAGTACTTGAATTAAACTATAACTTAAGACAATTGTTGAAGTAAAATCAGTTCAGACGAAAATCATTGGCTTTCTTTAATCAATTGTTATCGTTTCAGTCTTGTATGAATCGTCATTCAATTGTTGAAGTAAAATCAGTTCAGACGAAAATCATTGGTTTGCTTTAATCAATTGTTATCGTTTCAGTCTTGTATGAATCGTCATCTAAATCAGTGGCTTGCCAGGATTTTTTAGGGAGGTATTTTTATATTGTATTAACATATTGTAATTTGTGAAGGATTTCACATTCCTTATGATGTAGTTAAAAATCGTTTGAATAAATCATAATAGATACCTACACGTTTAACCTCAAAATATTTATTTAAAATACATTGTTTTACTTATATAATAATGCAAATATTAAGTTATTAACAATAAAATTACAAAATAATAATATTTTATATCAGTCTAATGTGGTGACTCTTTCTATAAGTTATAGTTATATTTTCTTTAACACAAATGACAATCAGTGTAGGATATTGTGGCATATTGCACACATAAGTCTGGACACAATTATATTTTTGGCATAGATACTGGGGGAGGGGGGTGTTAACCGTTTAACACCTAAAACGGCCAATACAATCCCCTTGGCTACACCACTGACCTAAATAATTTGAGAATTTGTTCACTGTTACATATGCATGCACCGTAATTTTTTTATTTAACTTGATGCATTTATTTTGTTCGTTTTAGGAACGTTAAACATCTTAATTAAACTGTAATTATGAATCCAGTTGTGATGGACGCTTCAGTTGTATAATGACAAATGCAGTTTCGACGTTAAATTGTTGAAAGTCCAGTGATAAAAACGAATAAAATCTCACAGCAGTCAAACAGGTAAACCAATTCTTATTTCGTCATTATATTATGTTAAAATTGCACCATCATTCCAGCTTAATGTCACTGGGAACAAGTTATTCGCATAGACAAATTTTTTTTTTTAACTCCGTTGTTTTGAGGTTTTGACGCAATTTTCACTAAAGTAAACCACTATACACACAAAATAGAGATAGATTACCTAATAAATACAATTTAGTTTGATATTATTAGATAATCAAGTTTTTTTTTATTCTTATAAAATAATCAAAATGAAACAGGCATGTAGCCGATTTGTTAGTTACTTACTCCTACTAGGTACCTACTTATAATTAATAGTTTTGACACATAAGTTATAGCTATAATTATATGCAATGGATTTAAGTGTAAATTGAATTTCTTTATTAGAACTTATAGTTACTATTAGGAAGTTAGATAAAATTTCGATTCATACATCATAAAATAATAAAAAAATAAAACTTTTATTTGTGTTTTTAAATTGTTTTGTTTTTAAGGCCTCGTGGTCTTTTTTTATAAAGTTATTTATAAAATAAAATAATATAAATAATACATTAATAATATCCATGCCCTAGATATATCATTATATTTTTTTAATAAAATCGAATTACTTAAATAAAATACAATTAATTGTCTTTTTTTGATCTATTAGGGGGCATTACTCTCTTACATTTTCATGGGTAGGAGGGGGTAGTCGTCCTCTCTCCCCTTCTCATTTCACACGTTTATGTCGATAGGTATACATTATAAAAGCATTAAAAACTAGTTATAGGAAGACTATAGAAATATAGAAGATAGAACTATAGATAATGGAAGTAGAAAATATTTTTAACCACATTGTCTAATAATTACAATAGTTTACACTTTATTTTTATTTTTAAAAATGTATAGTGACAAAATTTAAAAACTATACTTTTGTATGCCATTAAAATATACTGCATATACAGCATACAACATATTATGCCTATAGTAGGCAGTGAAATAGGTAGATATACCTACCGAATGCAACTCATTGCAATTACACAGGTACATTGTTAGAGGATGTACCTACCTACCGAGTCAGTAAATTGAAATTAAAAAAAACCGTATTCTGGTACTCATATTGGATCACGCAGGGTATAATAGCGTATTTAAAATCAAATATTCTATATAGTAATTTTGGCTCATTTTATAAATCGATTGGTCTGCATAATGGTTAGTGGCTTGCGCCTTACTGGTCAACATATTTTATTTTAATATTTAAATTTATGTTCAGATTATTATATTTTAGATTTAAATTAATATTTTCGACGCCACCGTTTACATAATAATAATTCATATTGGTCGGTACGGTGATAAAATTATTATCGTTCGAGCAGCGTTCTCCGTAAAACAACGTCGTTTACGAAATCGTCTTTACTCAATTGTAACGCGACAATTTTCTTCTCGAACGTACGATTTAATATCAAATTATAGTACACAATATTATGTACATTACATAACACGGTTTGTTCCAACGCATTACGGACGGGTTTACGCGCGAGACCGCGCTATCGTCATCGAGTACGTGCGTTTGTATATAATAATGTTATTATTTCGTATACGCGTGTGGGCGGCGCGGCGTCGTGGAAATCTGCGACGTTCTAAACGACGGACACCTGTGTATCGGGAGAAAAACGAGGATCGTTTTCGAAATAAATTAATTTCCGGTCGCGCGCCCGTCGGCGTGACGTGATCGCGGGAAACCGAGCGTCGGATCGCGTGTTTCCGCGACCACGCGGACGTGCCGAAACGCACTCGGTAGACGCGCGTCTATTTGCGCCGGCCATATGATATGATATCGCGTGTAATTTAGGCGTGTATACCTGTAACAAACACGTCGCAGCGTATCGGAAACGAAAAAAAAATATATATCTATCTATATACATTAACATGCGCTCGGCGGCGGCGATTTTACTTCGCTCTCTTCCGCGGCGGCGCGGCGCCGGATGACATTCCGTTCCGTCACTCTCGGCCGCGGCGGCGCGTTTCGTAATAACCCGTCGCCGTCGCCGCCGCCTCCTACATGATGTTATTATTCGACACAATATGATTAGTGTTGTAGGCACCGTATATTATTTGCATAATAATCGCATTGCGCCCGATCTCGTTTATTAATAGAGTTTAATAATCCGTGCGGTTACGCGGATGACGCCACGCAACCACCGCCGGGTATAACGTTGTCGTCGTCGTTGCGATACATATTATTTTTATAATAGCAATAATATTCGCTTTTTGCGCTCGCAACCGCAGACGTCCGGAATATCAAAACGTCACATTAGATAATATAATAGTCGTATTATAACAATATCATAATATCGTTTGATAATTATTTCAGTTATGTAAGTTATGCGTGCATGTTTATGTTCCGAGTAAAGTATAATGATACACGTGGTGCACGAGTACGCTCGCTGTGAGCAGACACACCTATTGGATTTACAATAGTTATGTACACCTACCTATATGTGTTTTTAATTTAATCCTGTGTCTTGTCATCGCGAGGATTCTGGTTGATATTCTGAGGGAGACGGATTTGAAAATTCCCTCTGCGTTGTTTCAATAACTTTGAACAGACCATTTTCATGTTTGAGCACTTATGGACAACATGGAATCAATATTAGATAGTATAAGGTCTAAGAGTTTTGTAATATGGAGAAAGTTAAAAAATAAATATATTATAGAGTTATGAAAAATGTGTAATAATTTTATGTCACAAAATCTTGGTCATTTTTTAAAGCAGTTGAGAATCATATGATGTCAACACTTCACATTAGATTGATATGTACACTATAGTTGTGAATGGGACACACTACCAGATGTGCTGATTACTGGCCGAGGAGTCATATTTTTTTTGTATAAATACAGAATGCACAACTATAAATTGAAACAATGAATAAGATCCAGATGGATTCTTGAATAATACAATAGCCAATTAGTCATATTTTTCTCAAGAAGTGTTTTGAGTGTAGAATTCAAAATGCAGATGGGTAATAACATCTTTTAATTTCTATTTACTTTGCTCATGTCAAAATATTCACATAAATATAAACATGAACTTATATAATATGGAGTTTACTACATAAACATTTAAATTAAGAATTTAATTATGAGTAATAATCCATTTTTTTTTGTTGTTTTACAGGAAGGTTTCCGTTTCATATTAAACACATATTCCCATTCTTTGGTACAAATTGTAATAAATATTTTTAAGTATCACAATTGGATATCAAATAATTTATTTCATAATTATAACAAATGCAAGTTTAACTAATTAATTCATATTAACTGTGATGATTTTTATTTACTTACGGCATCCATCACTTTCTCTTCTTTGGATCATTTGGTTTTTTTTATTTTTTAAATATTCACACCACGCATCAATAAATGAAGCACTAGCTAGAGCTTAGTCATTGTCGTTTATGGTTCGATAAATTATAATTTAAAATTAATTGACTATTCAGAATGTATTCAGGGAGCGCATATAAAATTATTTGATTAAAATGTCATCCCTACTACTTGTATTTGCTTTGACAACCAGCTGTGGGAACGGCTACTTAGCTACTTAAACAAGTGCTTGAATATCGGTGTACTTGTCAGGTTCGTCTGTCGTGTAAACACCCAAATTGTTCACCGGTCGAATGTACAATTATTGGCGTATTTAGAGTACACCAGTTGTGGAAACCTAGATGAATAAATCAGTATCAATAAAATAAACCTTTTAATGATAATAGTTTTAAAGCTGTCTAAATAAAAAATTGCAGTCTTAAAATAAAAAATAGTATATACAATATAATACATATAGTTTTAAATATTTGATTTCCTCTAAAAAAATAGTTAGTTATAAAAATGTTTTATGACACTAAAAAAGACCGTTTAAATGGTGCTAAAAAGTGACGTTTAGTGGCTGTTTATAGAAATCTAACAATTTATGTACTTTACTGAAACAAAATCCCAAAAGAATACAAGAATTTCTGCAATATTATGATTGGTATCTGTATCATTAAATTTATTAAATTGTAGTAACAATAGCTGGTGTATTTGAATTTAATATTTATAAGTTAAGATGTATTTGCACTTTTCTGTTCTGTCTACCTGTACACGATGCTTGTAATTCTTTATAAGTTCTATTTGAAATATGATAAATCCGAAATCGTATAAAAAGATTAACCAAAAAAGTCTTAGGAAAATGTGTACATGGATGATCTAAAAATGTTGTATTTAACATTAAATCTCTTAAAATTGTACCTACATTAATATGAGGGGCTAACCCAGTGAAATTATTATTAAAAATATTATCAATACAAAAAATAAATTCATAAAAACTAGAATTGGGAGATATTAAGTTATTAAATAATGAAGGACTTTCTTCGTATAATTCGAAACGAGTAAAAGAGTTATTATTAGCCAAAGTACTATTAGATTTTACATAATCCAAACATGTATGACATAAGTGAATTTTTAAACATTGTTTAATTAAGTAGCTGCAAATATATGTCAGAGCATTTTGTTCAGACAAAGATATATTTTTATAATTATTAAATTTTTGAAAATTAGTTTTTAAATGGTAGACGATAACGTTTGGAATCGTCACCAGATATTTCACAAGAAATGGGTTAATACCAGGATTTACTTCCCATCTTTTAATCGTTCTTAGCAATATTATAGGAGAAGGCAAACACTTTGATTTTTGAAGAAAATGATAAACCTTAGGACCTAAAAAATGAATCATGAGCGCAAATTGTTTTATCTCATAAGAATACTTATGAACTTGAGGATTTTGGACATAGAGTTTGGACTGGAATAGAACTAAATGTGAAAAACTTTTACCCAGAAATGTATTACACATTAATTGAAAGTATTCAAACGAAGAAAAAACTTTATAACTATTAGAAAAGTCTTTTTGTAAAATATTGAATTTCTTCTGAAGATCAATATACGTCTTAACTCTTATCTCTAAGAGGCTTTATGATGTCTGACAAGAAGTATCAATTGAAGGCACGGACCAAGGGTTTGAATTGTGTAAATCAATCGAACTTGTTACTTCTGAATTTGCTATAAAATACAACATAATATCATAAAAACATCATAACATTACATGCATTAGTACAGCGGTTCTCAAACTTTTTTGTTCATGGAGCCCTTATGTTTCTAAACAAAATTACGGAGCCCCAAAAATCAGAAATCTCTATTTGAGACAACAATAATTTATAAAAAATGATGTAAATTGTAAATGATTAACTAAATTATCGTACAATATGTCAAATGAACGAAAAACTCGACTTTTATCTAATCTCATTTTGACTATGACGCAAAATAATATAATATGTTGATTTATAAATATGTAGTTTAAACGTTTAAAATAATACATATTGGTACGGTTCAAATAATATTGAATATAAATAAATATAAAAATTAAAAATTTAACTAAGAAATATAATAATAATTGAATAATTTGAATTTAATTAACACAAATATGCCCGGGGAGCCACCGAGCCCCTTGACTACTTTCGCGGAGCACAGTATGAGAACCGCTGCATTAGTATATTATTTAGGTAAATATATACTTACAGATTTAATTTAATGAAACTGATTGAATTTGAGATAGATCTACAGGCGAAGAACGTTCTAAATAAATATGAATATTAGTAGATAATTTAATATTTATTTGTTATATTACCAAGCAACAAATTACCATCAACATCCAACACAGAAGGGGTAGATTCTGGATCCATAGGTTCACCTAAAAATATTTAAATGGTTTTATAGTGTGATATAAAAGACAGAATAGTTTTATTTTTATGAAAATTAATAGTAGAATACCATCTACTTCCACAATAAAATTTGAAGACCATTCAAATTTCAAAGGCAGGAAATCTCGAATAAGACGCTTTCCTACAAATTGAGACTTATCAAAATGATTTGAACACAATTTGTGAAGTCGATTACAAACTTGCGGGTCCACATCAATTATATCATTCCTTCGACACAATACAGCCCACTGTTGCATCTGAAACAAAGATATAATAAGATTCCATTTGCTATTGACAATTAATTTAATTCAATGTTATACAATGATGTAAGAATAGTCGAGTAGCGTTAAATTTAATATAGATTACTTACCTATCAGCAGATTTCGGAAAGCGATGGAAGCTAACCGAAAATAATGACCCATACTTGTTAGGACATGTAGTAACAACACACTTTACTACCATGACGAATCCTTAAAATTACAAAATATAACATCGCAAAATCACATAGAAATGATCAACTTACTGTACAAATCAGAAATACTGAAATGGTAAAATTGCAAAAACTGAATATGCAAATCGATGGACTAAAAGAAGGTTTTCATTGTTTTCAGTTAACATAGGGAAATCGAATACAGTCGACATGGCGTAACAATTTACAACGGCTGGACAGAATTAGTTTCACAGAAATGATAAAACATTAAAACGTTAACTACAATTCATAATACTAAAACGTCTAAAACTATGTTATCACTGTTTAAATATTTGAAACCTGATTATACGGTCATACCGCGGTTACCGTTTGTTCGCGGTCGAGCCATTATCTGGTCACCAACGGTTGTTGTATAGCAGCTGTTATCGGAACAAACGAGCGCGGCAGCTGCAGCAGCTGTACGGCAATCATTATTCCCCCGTCGTGAGCGCGACCGTCGGCGTCGTCGTCGGCCAATGAGATCGACGCGTTCGGTTCCCGTTTTCGTATAAATACAGGTCGTTTCGTCAGATCGGACATCAATCGTCTCTCATCGTTCAGCCCACCGTCGACACACGCAGCACTTGACTAGCCATGGCACGTACCAAGCAGACCGCTCGTAAATCCACCGGAGGAAAGGCCCCGAGGAAGCAGTTGGCTACCAAAGCCGCCCGGAAGAGCGCACCGGCCACCGGCGGAGTGAAGAAACCACATCGTTACCGCCCGGGAACCGTCGCTCTCCGTGAGATCCGTCGTTATCAGAAGAGCACGGAGCTGTTGATCCGCAAACTGCCCTTCCAACGTCTGGTCCGTGAGATCGCCCAGGACTTCAAGACCGACCTGCGTTTCCAGAGCTCCGCCGTCATGGCCCTGCAGGAAGCCAGCGAAGCGTACTTGGTCGGTCTGTTCGAAGACACCAACTTGTGCGCCATCCACGCCAAGCGTGTGACGATCATGCCGAAGGACATCCAGTTGGCCCGTCGTATCCGTGGAGAACGCGCTTAACATTATTATTATTATTATTATTATTATTACCTTAAAACGGCCCTTTTCAGGGCCACCAATCTATATCATATCGGTGTGTACACTCGTGTCATCAATTACTAATGGTGGGTATAATCGAAAGATTATTTTTAGTAACTGACAAAAAAAAATTATCGAAGAAACACCATTTCTCTTTTATAGTTTTGTTGAAGTGTTTGGTGGTTGTACTCTACCCAATATCAACAGTTTTGGTAGTTTTTGATAATACAGATTACAGTCATATACACACGCACACAATTGAATTGACTCAACTCACGGCAAGTGAGTAAGAGTACAAAGGCTCTACATTTATTATAATTTATTACGTTGATGTGTATCATTTCAGTCCGACTATATCTATTTCAATGAACATCAGCTGTTGTGTTGATTTTGTCGTACGTAGTTGTTCAGGTTAAAATTTCCCTAATATACTAAACTTGTAGTTTTAAGATTCACCTTTAAATTCGTATCCGTGCCGTTATGGTGGCAACTGATAAAACATTATCAATAATAATTTTTCTAGTTTCACTCTAGATTTAAGTTGAACGTTAACATTTTTCAATTTCAAAAATATTAAAAGTATCGACAGAAAGCAATTCGCGGGTTGTTATTTTTAATCGCTCTTTTTAATATAAGACGTGTTTATCAATTTATGCAATGTTAAAATGAAAGAACGAGGAACCGAACAACCAATCTGATCCGACGGATTTTTTTTATCAAAACATTATCAATATACGTATTTGAAATTTATAATGCAATGCATTGACATTTATAATAATACAATTTTGCATACTAATGAAACTAATTTTCATTATTTACCGAATTTTTTTTAAATTAACATTGTATAAAATCGTTATAAAACTTATATTAATATTATTTCAAATGACTATTCAATACTTTTCTTTGTATCTATAACTGAATTTTAAGTTTTTCATACAAGCATCAAAGAAATAAAAAGTATACGTTTAAGTACACGTAATTAGGAAAAAAATGAATTAACGTAAAATGTTGCTTTGATTTTTATGTGAATTAGAATATGCGAATATTATTAGACGATTAACTTGAAAATTTATATTGATATTACAATACCAGAACAAAAAAACTAAATATATTTCCATAATCTAGTGATCAATACAATAGTTTCCAAGTCGAACGATGACGTCAAGCGGACTTTCACAGTGTAGGTATTAAAATAGAAAAGTAAATAATAATATTAAAGTAAAATTAATAACTGAGTGTTGTCCTGTTATACTGTTTATAGAATGAGGTATTTTTTAATTTGATTTGTATCTGTGTCACTCGAGTAATAGTTAATTAATAGTTAATACACTCCATCGGGAAGGGGGAGCGGATGAGGAGTACTAATTTTGTTTATAATATAATATAATAAATTTGATGGTCCTGAAAAGGACCGTTTTACATTAAATGGACATGGGGTTATTACTTTTTCTTTGGGGCAGCGGCTTTCTTGGTCGCAGCCTTTTTCGCTTTGGACACGATTTTTGGTTTGGCAGCGACTGGTTTTTTTGGTTTACCAGGGGACTTCTTGGGTTTCGCGGCTTTCGGTTTGACCGCGACGGGCTTTTTCGCCTTTTTGGCGGCGGGTTCACCGGCAGCGGGCTTGACTTTTTTCGGAGCGCCTCTCTTTTTCTTCGGCGTGCCCGGTGCTGCCGCTGCCTTGGGTTTCTTGGCGGCTGCGGGCGCCTTCTTTTTAACCACGACTTTCTTCGGTTTGGGTTCGGCGACGGGCAACTTGAAATGACCGGACGCGCCGGTTCCCTTGGTCTGCACGATCGTTTTGTTGGCGACGGACGCCTTCAAAAATTTCCTTATGAACGGCGCCAATTTAGTCGGGTCCACTTTGTAGTTGGCTGCCAGATATTTCTTGATGGCCGGCAACGAGGATCCCTTCTTCTCTTTCAGCTCTTTAATGGCGGCAATCACCATCACCGACGTAGAAGGATGGGCGGCTGCGGGTTTTTTAACTCCCGCCGCTGCGGCCTTCTTTTTTGCTGGTGATTTTTTCGTTGCAGCCGACGAGACAGCGGCCGGTGCTGGAGTGGTGGCGACGGTGTCGGTCATGTTCAATTACACGGCGGAGTAGTAGGCAATGAATAACAAGCAATGCACTGTACACGGTATAACAGGTATGCTGGAAAAAGGGAAAGTACAATACTATATACTTATTACCGTACCGACTATTAAACACAGAAGTGCGCCGTTGCTGACCCGGCTATGACCGTTCCGACGTATTTGACGATTTTTCCGCGAGGAACTAACTTACAACTTTCGATTTAAGTTCTTCGGAAAGTCAACAACATGCCCTTTCACTCGAAATGGTTTTCGAACCGATTCATTATATCATGACGTAACTACGGACCGATATTTCGACGCGTCCACACTAGTTTTCATAGACCTTTGATAACGGTCTGCGAAAAGTTTAACGTCACTGGCAATTGAAATAATTAACGAAAAACGTATTTTTCACTAGTTTTCGCATTACCTCGCGTTTACAGAACGACGATCAGTGTTTTTGCCTCCGAACGGCAGCGTATCGAAAATGAGGACTTTGAGTCGGTTTCACTACGTTACCTATTGCCACTTGATATCACGAGGCAAATCGTTGCGAAAACTCAGCCTCGAATCGTAATTTTATTTCAACAAAATTGAGAACGATAACTTTTGTTACATTATTGGAACCCAATTAGGTAGAGGTCGTCATATTTTTAATCTAATATATTTTTATATAATAAATTATTGAGCCATTTAAAGTTGGTTAGTTCATAAGGAATGATAACAGTTATAATAGGTATGGGTTTTAAGATTTAAATATCATTGACCACAGGAAATATCTTTCATAGTAAATCTGTTTTTAATAAATTATAAACATTTTCTTTAATTGTATTAAATTATTTATATTTTAAAATTATTTTGTTCCTTATAATCAATCGTTGCTTTATTATATTCACCATTTATCTATAATACCGAATCGATCACGAGTTACAACGATATCAGTAGTCAGTACATTAAACATAATTGATTGTTATGGCCGATAATGTTTTATTGATGGACAACATTTTATCTCAACGACCTAAATACGATAGTCACAGTATGGAATTAATATTTTTAAACCTAGGAATAAATTATATTTGAATCTACCTGAAATACGAAAATGCGACAATATCATTCATTATCATTAATCATTTACCATGTATATTATATTGCATTGAGGAACTAAATAAGGCCGTTAACTATGTTAAGCATATCCATGAACCTTTGAAGGCTCAGTCAAACAGAATGCGGGCACTGTATTATCTTTGATTGCGTCAACGTGGTTAAATATAACGCGAACTACCGCGGCGGGCAGCGGTCTGGTTGTAAATAATTACAGAGTCCGCGGCGGGCAAAAAGCTGTTTACAATGTTATCATAATTCATACTGTATTAATAGTGTTGTTTTCGTGATAGAATAGTATAATATATTATATTTTAGGAAGGTACCATGAGGCTAAACATTGTAGCTAATATAAAATATTATTTATTATCATTTTTACAGCAGTGGGGTGTTCTGAACACCCCTGGATACGTAATATTTCAAACTTAAAATATAAAAAAAATTTATATTAGAATTATATATATTAGATTATAATAGAATGAAAAAATACGGTGTAACACAAGTGGAAACACATGGGGTGTTGTGCCGTGTTCCCATTAAAAGCGCAGTACTGACAGACCGCGCAAAATTGCCAGCGGCCCGCGTTCTGTTTGACTGAGCCTTTACCAGTGGAGGAGGGTTTTATTTTGTATACCTACTTGTTTTTAATATATATACAAAAATAAACACCCTACACGTCGATCCGATTGGCCGAACGGTAGCGCTCGCCGGTCGGTAGTGGGGGGAAAACGGTCGCGCGTTTCGATTAGTCCGTTTGTTCGGTCGAAGTGCATAAATACGACTCGTTCGGTTCGTTCGGTACCATTCGGCAAGCAGCTCTCTCATCGACAAGACGTCCAGAACCAGCACTACGAGCAAACGTTCAACATGACCGGCAGAGGCAAAGGAGGAAAAGGATTGGGAAAAGGCGGAGCCAAACGTCATCGTAAAGTATTGCGTGACAACATCCAGGGAATCACCAAGCCCGCCATCCGTCGTTTAGCGCGTCGTGGCGGAGTGAAACGTATCTCCGGTCTGATCTACGAAGAAACTCGTGGAGTGTTGAAGGTGTTTCTGGAAAACGTAATCCGTGACGCCGTCACATACACCGAACACGCCAAGAGGAAGACCGTCACCGCCATGGACGTGGTCTACGCTCTGAAACGCCAAGGCCGTACTCTGTACGGTTTCGGAGGTTAAGTGTCTCCCGGTTCCGTTAATTGCTGTGAAAAAACAAAAAATAATCTTAAAACGGCCCTTTTCAGGGCCACCAAAATTCATGAATTTTCAATTAATTTTTTATCACTAACTAACTTGTGTATAGTTGCGCCCCGTCACACATTACCGAGTTACCTTTTTCATTCAAATTATATCACGTAATGTTACGAATAATAAATTGCCAATAATAGGTATGATAATTATTGTCAACCGTAAATAAAATTAATTATGCATCGTTTATTATATAAATATACTTATTACCATAAGACCCCATTATTTATACACTATCGTTATTTAGATTTTCGTGTCGATAAGGGCATAATTGAATGATTTTAATAAAGGAAATAATAGTAGTCATCGAAATGCTCATTAGAAATAAAATAATAAAATGGCAACTTTATATTAAACCGATATAAACAATGGCCAATATGTAATACTTAAATGTAAACGTTGCAGCTCGTTTCTTTTCCGTTGGATTTTTCCAAATTTAATTTGAGTGGAAACAATATTTTATAAAGGCAAATAGATGGATAAAATTCGTGTGTACGCAGCTCAGGTGTTTGCAAGTCGTTATATGATTACTCGAGTAAATTCCACGACGAGCATAAAATGAAAAATGACTCAACCCAACAATGCCATTCAGTAATTTGACGAACACGAACAATGTTCGTAAGTATTGTTACTATTTTTATAAGCGTTTCATTCAATATCATTAATTTTGAATGTATTTAAATACCCTGTTGTATCTCGTATATTATGTTCCATATAATATATCCCGATAATGTTCAACGATTTAGCACGTTCAGTAGCTGAGTAGCCTTTGTTTATTCAATAACTAGATCGTCGAATCGATGAAGTAAGAAGTCGAAGTGTATTTGTTCATTTGCTCAGACACGAAACGTCGTAGATCGGTAAATGTTATCGGGATATGTATGGAACATATTATACGAGAGATAGGTACAGGGGAGTCAATACAACATTATTATGCTTAATGATATTGAATAAAATGCCTAAAAATAGTAACAATTAAATTGGTCGTGTTCATTAAACAAACGTGTGGCTAACCATTCAAGGGTTAAAATTATTATCGTCATACATACCATAATAAATTATATAAGATTTTAATTGTTTATGATAATAATAATAATTATTATTCAAATTTATTTAAAATATATCAAAGACTTATGAATGTGTACACATTTTTCAAATGAAGATGCAAAATCGATTTGAAAATTGAATTATTTCAGATTATTAATCGGCTTTAGGTATCGCGATGCGAACGCGACTCTTAAACCCCTCGAATTTAAATGGACGTTGTGCGTTCGCTTCGTGGACCACGGTTATGATCAATACATGAAAATATCGGAAAATTCATGTCGATTACGGACAAACATTGTTTTATACTTTCTAATTATCACTTTTAATGTAATTTGCCAAAAACAAAGGTGTACCTGAAAACCGGGAGGTGTATGATATTAACCGTTAATACCAACACGTAGAAACATTTTCACATCAACAGACTTAATTTTCCGGTTGTCCAAGTCATGAGACATTAAAAATATCACTCATCGAGATCGCAACGTTATTTCTCATCGAATAAACGGCGAAAATATCAGACAAATCATTACCGTTCTCATAAATTCCATATACGGACGTTTACTAGTCGGTACGGCTACGATTATATATACCGGGGCGCCGATAACGCAACCAACCATTCACTTCAACTGTTATATTCAATTTGTACAACTCTCGTATCTCATCATGACGGACTCTGCAGGTTCATCTCCAGCGGCGGTCGCCGCGACTTCGCCCAAATCCCCGACCAAGCAGAAGGCTCCGAAAACGAAATCGGCCCCTGCGGCCACGCACCCCAGTACCGCGATCATGGTCACTGCCGCGATCAAGGAGCTGAACGAGAAGAAAGGCTCCACTCTGCACGCCATCAAAAAGTACCTGGCCGCCACCTACGACGTGGACGCCGCCAAAATGGCCCCGTTTATTCGCAAGTTCCTGAAAGCGGCCGTCACCAAGGGTGTGCTGGTGCAGTCCAAGGGCACCGGCGCTATGGGCCATTTCAAATTGGCCGTCGAGGCGAAAAAACCGGTCGTCAAGAAGCCAGTCGCCAAGAAACCCGCCGCCAAGAAGACGGTCGCAGCCAAGGCGCCCGGTACTCCGAAAAAGAGGAAGCTGACGTCCAAAACTGCTGCCGAACCGGCAGCCAAGAAGACAAAGGTTGTCGCGGCGGCCAAGCCGAAAGTCGCGAAACCGGTAAAGTCTCCGGCCAAATCCAAAACTGCGTCCCCAACGGCCACGAAAACGAAGGCGTCCAAGGCGAAAAAGTCACCGTTGAAGAAAACTGCCGCGTCTAAGAAGAAGTAGATGAGTTCAAATTTGATATTGACCACTTTTAAAACGGCCCTTTTCAGGGCCACCAAATTTTCCGATTCTATTTTACTCTCTTATAGTCTTATCTGCACTTGATGTGATGAAATGGAACCATCACCACCATTCTCATTTCTCAAACATATATGTTAGATTTGCATTTTTCTCCCTCATGTTGATTGTAATATGAACAAGGGTTGGTTGGAATGGTAAGATGACACTTCCATGCAACAGATCAAAATATTAACGTTTCCTACAGAGATACCTACCGAATAGTTGGGTTAGTATGTACCTAGTTATTTGTCCTTTGTCAAGATTTTCGAAAATTTTAAAATTCAATATACGAGTACTATCCAAGACTAGGCTATACTCGCTCATTTCTTTTGTCCAGTTAACTACTAATTAGTAATTTGTATTTGTCTACCAACTTTTAGAACACGGTCACACCATAATTTTTTGATCACCTAATCGGTTAAATGTAAAATAATAATATGTAATACACAAATTTGTTTTTCCCTTTATCTGTCTACCGTCAGTTATTCTGTTTTGAGACATTATATTAAATTTTATCAAACAATGTGGCAACTATTATTATACTACACAATATAATGTACTATAAAAATCGGTAAATATTTTATTATTTAATATTTACCTACAGTGGAAAGGAATTAAAAGTACTATATTGAGATATTCATAAAATCATAAAGTTTGATTGCCATCCGGAGTCTAACAGTGCTCTTGCTAATAATGTTTTATTAAACTAGTCGTATATTTGGATTATCGCGGTTAATAACAATATGTGAACACCCGAAGACGGAGCTGCGTGCGTTGTGACGGTGTAGGCTCTGCTTCATTTTAATCGTGGAGTAAATTGTTATGAAATTTCCCGCATTATTTACATCCTTTGGATTTGCATTTATTATCTACATATTATTATGTGTCGAGACAGTTTTTACATAATAATATGTATTATTATATTCTTTATTTTATTATATTATTATATAATTTATTATTAGAAAAATCTCACTAATTGGTATGAAGACACAAATCGTAACAGCCGGTTAGTCCACGTTGATAAAAATGACAATCAAAACAATGATATTTAACGTGAGATTTAGACTAGCAATATAATGTTTTTAGACATTATATTATTATTACATCGAGCAAAACTATTTTTATTTATATCTACTAACACGTAAAATGTTTCATTTTAACTCGTCGTTTTTACAAAAAACGACCAATCGCAGCGTTCGTTTTTCTCGATTTCTGTAATAAATACGAATATTATTTCCGTTCAAACTCATCATAACCGTGTTGTTTGCACAATTACTAGTTTTTAACTAATTCATCATAGCAACTTATCGACATGGCTCCAGGTGGCAAATCCGCAGGAAAGGCGATGAAAAAGTCCGGCAAGGCACAGAAGAACATCGCAAAGTCCGACAAGAAACGCAAGCCCAAGAGGAAAGAATCGTACGCCATCTACATCTACAAAGTGTTGAAACAAGTTCATCCCGACACCGGAGTTTCCTCAAAGGCCATGAGCATCATGAACAGCTTCGTCAACGATATCTTCGAACGTATCGCCGCCGAGTCCAGCCGTCTGGCCCACTACAACAAACGATCGACCATCACCAGTCGGGAAATCCAGACTGCTGTCCGTCTATTGTTGCCCGGTGAATTGGCCAAGCACGCCGTCAGCGAAGGTACGAAAGCCGTTACCAAATACACCAGCTCGAAATAATTTGTTATGAATATCACTTGACCGGTTATACTTAAAACGGCCCTTTTCAGGGCCATCAATTTCCAAAACAACATTATATCATTAATATTCATGTCATATATCAAGTGGTATTAATATAAAATTTTACCGCTAATGTTGTTAAATTCGTTCGTGAAAATCGAATTCCCTTTACCTATAGGCTATAATAAGTCCATTTTATATTTCTCTCGATTTTTTCCCGTCGTAGAAAAAGCATCGAGGTGACTGTCGACGGCGATGCAACGGACAATCATCCATCCGCACCATGACTCTAAAGTATATGCGACAACTCTATAAAGTACATGGACCGTAGGCGAAAAAACACCCAGAAACGTTAAGATTCATTGGTTATATTCATTGAAAATCCTTATTTTTACAAAAAGTGTCCTGAAACCGAGGAAAAAGCGAAATGCGTTGCCCAGCGAACCTGGATGGCGTCGGATAAGTGTTCTCCGGCGTAGCGGACTCCACTCGGATTCATAACCGTGCCACTAACGATGTCGCACCCGGTGGCGTGCTATTGGCCGGCCGGTTGCCCTCTATCGTCCGCGGTCAGATCGGCTGCTGTGATCTCTGTCTTGTCGTCGCCCAGGCACCACAACGTCCACGTGTAGTCGCCGCTGGCCAAACAAGTCATCCGCGACACTGGAATTCCATCGAAAAGCCTCCGCGCTCTGACCCGTGTAGAAACTAGGGTCTTGGCGAAGTGGCGTCGAGCAGCATGGCGATCGAGTGGTTTTTCGGTTTTAATTCCGACCATTGAGCAAAACATATCAAGAACGGACACCTGGATCCTACGGTAAAAAGTCATACGTGTTCAATACCAAGTCGCGTATAGTTATTACATTTCGATGGATAGTTGAGAATTCACGAGAAATCGAAAATTAATCGAAAATCTCGTTATATTTCAATCCGAAAAAGATAATAATATTAGGAAGTAAGTATATAAAAGTTTGAAATTTAGTACTAAGATGGAAAAGTGTTTGAAATAAAATAATTAATTCGAAGACCCTACACGCCTACTAATCACCAACTGGAAAGTTTTTTAGATGTCATAAAAATATTAATATTATTATTAAATGCAAACGTTTTAGAGGAGTATCGATTTCGTGAACACCAATAGACATTATCTTTACTTGTAATACTCATAAGAATAAATTTATTTATAGTTTATTAATTTATATTCGTTTTGATTGTAAGTCATATTTCTATTGCGATTAGTTTCTAAATTTGTACCCCGTACCTCTGTGAATAGCGTCCATAAATAATTTTGTTTTGTTGTTTATACCGTATAAGCAAAGATTGAATATTTACTTAATTTTTGCATATATGTCTAGATTTTTCAGACAGTGTAGTATGCACCACTTTAATATATGTAATATAATTCATTTATAGTGAAAATTAAGGTATTGTCCTTATCGGGGGTGTGATCGAAATATTAAAAATTTTGTGGCCCTGAAAAGGGCCGTTTAGAAGGTTTCGATTTAACCTAGGTGTAACTGAATCATTTAAAAAATTAAGCACGTTCACCGCGGATACGACGAGCCAATTGGATATCTTTCGGCATAATTGTCACACGCTTGGCATGGATGGCGCACAAGTTGGTGTCTTCGAACAGACCGACTAAGTACGCTTCGCTGGCTTCCTGCAGGGCCATGACGGCGGAGCTCTGGAAACGCAAGTCGGTCTTGAAGTCCTGGGCGATCTCACGGACCAGACGTTGGAAAGGCAGTTTGCGGATTAACAACTCGGTGCTCTTTTGGTACCGACGGATTTCACGGAGAGCTACTGTACCCGGGCGGTAACGATGTGGTTTCTTTACTCCGCCGGTAGCCGGAGCGCTTTTACGAGCTGCTTTTGTGGCCAATTGTTTCCTAGGAGCCTTTCCCCCGGTAGATTTACGAGCAGTTTGCTTGGTACGAGCCATTGTTGAGTGATAGCAGGAGCTGTATGCTAAATGTTAGAGTCGGTAAAAGTGATTATAACGTAAGAACACTAAGAACTACAAGAACACAGAATGAGGCAAACGTCTTTTATTTATACAATTTTCGAAAGAATTAAGCCGTGTTTATTGGACGGAGTGTGAGTAGCCACGCCCATATTCCGAACCGTCGACGACCGGATCGAAACGCATAAAACACCTCGACATCATTGAAATTCCATCATACCACATACAGAACTCGATTCAACAACAGTTACTCATCAGGTATTATTCAGTAAACTATAATCATGACCGGACGCGGCAAAGGAGGAAAAGGTCTGGGCAAAGGAGGCGCCAAACGTCATCGCAAAGTGTTGCGTGATAATATCCAAGGAATCACCAAGCCCGCCATCCGTCGTTTAGCGCGTCGTGGCGGTGTGAAACGTATCTCCGGTCTGATTTACGAAGAAACCCGTGGTGTGTTGAAAGTTTTTCTGGAAAACGTTATCCGTGACGCCGTCACATACACCGAACACGCCAAGAGGAAGACAGTCACCGCCATGGACGTCGTGTACGCTTTGAAACGCCAAGGCCGTACTCTATACGGTTTCGGAGGTTAATTGTGTCTCGTTCTAAAACAATTAACAAACCTTTTGTTCTGGTCAAATATCTACTGTAATTAAAACGGCCCTTTTCAGGGCCACCAATTATAAATTAACCCGAAATTAAATTATCAATACGAATCATTGTTGTTATTCACTAGGGTAGTAAACTAGTAAACCTTATAAGACTGTACATTTTATTGGTACTATAAATAATATATAATAATATATAGTACTGTATGACTGTTAAATCAGCATATTGGATTGTAATATATTTATCATTTCCAACGCTAAGTATTTTATTATATTTCGTATATGTACAAAAAGTAATTTTCAGTACCAAAGTATTGCTTTGTATTTCAAAAGACGAAATATTTTATTAGAGCTCTTAAGTGTTGCGAATTATCGTGATTCGAATGTTTATATAAACAATGGAAAATTAGTTTAATTACATGAATATTCAAACGCAGCCGTTTACTCATTTTTGGTTTTTAATTGAAATTCGACGGGAAACGCTGTGCATACATTTTTACAAACGATAACCGGACGCATTTGGACGACGCCCGTTACAGCAAGTCGTGCTTTTATTTTAGTAAAGTTTATCAAGTCATTTTAGGTATGAGTAATCATTTAGTTGAAAAGTATTCCAAAAATTAAGTTGTTTTGTTAGCCAATTATGAAAGAGATTTCAAATTATTTAGTTACAGGCACAAAACACTAACCGTTGTTAAAACTGCTCGGCTTAACAACGTCGTTGATAGGAAGACTGTAGGTATATAAACAAACGTTATAAACTATTCACTTCATGTTTGTATGCCGAACAGTTCTATTTTGTTTATAACAATATATTACTGTAATATATATTCTGAAAAAAATCGACATGGCTTTGAGGTAAATATTTCTATTCTCTATTCTCTTACGTAACATTTGAACGTCGTGCGTACTTTAATACACATACTATTTCAATGTCTCCTCCGACAGATGCAAATTCGCATTGGAAAGAAATGATGGCAACGCGTCCGCGGACAAGGCTCGACAGCAGCAGCTGCAGCAACGCGACGGAGGAACGTCGCCCGGCCGTTGCCAGTCGATCCTCAAGGAGAAACGGACCGGCGGCAACGTGATCGACGTGGCCGCGGCGAAACGTCACGTGACGTTCGCCCCGTTCGTCACGTCGGTCACGTACGTGCCGTCCGCTCCGCTCGCGTCGCAGCCGTCCGCCCCGCTCGCGCCGCCGTCCATCCCACTCGCGCCGCCGGCCGTGGAGAGGCGGCGAGTGCAGTGGAAACACGGAAAACTCCAGGTCGTGCTGGATATCCCGCCATCCGCCGCGATCGCGTCACCGCCGTTCACCCGGCTCGCGACACCGCCGTCCGCCACGCACGCGATGAGGCGACGAACACAATGGCGACGCGGTAGACTCCAGGTCGTGTTGGAGACGGTGGAGCACGACGTGGACGCGTCGCGGTACGCCCCGCTCGCGAAGAGGCGGCGATCGCAGTGGAGCCACGGCAGACTCCAGGTCTGCCTGGAGAAGCCGCACAACGACGTGGACGCGTCGCGGTCCGCCCCGCCCGCGAAGAGGCGGCGACCGTCCACGTAGGGACGCGGACGCCGTCGTCGTACTCTACCCGAGGTCGCCGAGGTTTTCGGTGGGTTCGAGGGCCGCGTGGCAACGGGCGCGCTGGATCGACCGCCCATTTTTGATTAACTTTAATTAGTTGATTAACTTAAAAAAATATTGAAAATAAACACAGTTTTTTCCAGAACTAGTTTCTTTTCTTTTATATTTTTTTTATAAGAGACATATTTTAAACTCTTTTTTTTTTTCTGGAGGTAAACCGATGAGTGGTCGGTTGAATGCGGTAGCTCATTGTGTAGACGTTAACAAATAATTTGTATACCATCGGGTGGTATGAAAACAATTGACATATTTCGTGCCGAGTCTTTGCCAGTTATACGTCGACACTCGTTGTTTTGTACCTTTCTCTATATTTTTCCCAATCTGTAATAATAATTAGTTGACGAGTGAAATTTATCATTTATTTTCGTACCGTGTTTGATAAAGACTAGTTAAGACTATTTATAAGTCATAGTTAAGTGTTGAAGATGAAAAAATTAATTTAATTACATTAATATTCAAACGTGGCCGTTTACGCTTTTTCGGTGTTTAATTGAAATTCGACGGGAAACGCTGTGCATACATTTTTACAAAAGCACTGAACATTTTTCTAATGGGTACTTTTAATTCGGAACTCAATCGGGATATCCACCAATTATTGTCAGCGATAATACGACGATAATATCAGGACATACGAGTACTTGAGCTATTAAAAAATTTGATGACCGTGCTTTTCGTATACGTTTTTTTAGGGCTGACTCTAAAATTCACGTTTTAAATAGAAATTTAGACCGAGATGTTGTTTTAAACAGATTTTTAAATATTGACTTCACATAGTAAAGTATATTAAGTCATTTTAGGTATGAATAATCGTTTACTTGAAGAGTATTCCGAAAATTAAGTGATGGATTTGGCAGCCGATTGTGAAAGAGATTTCAAATTATTTAGTTACTGGCACAAAACACTAACCGTTGTTAAAACTGATCGGCTTAACAACGTCGTTGACAGGAAGACTGTAGATATATAGAAACAAACGTTTTAAACTATTCACTTCATGTTTATATGCCGAAAAGTTATATTTTGCTCATAATAAATTAGTAAAATATAATATTTTCTATAAAATATCGACATGGCTTTGAGGTAAATATTCCTATTCTCTATTCTCTTACGATCATTTGAACGTCGTGTGCTTTAACCATGATGAATTACTATTTACTAATGATTACATAAATACATAATAGCAATAATACGATTTCATTGTTTCCTCCAACAGATGCAAATTCGCAGTCGAGCGAAGTGATGGCAACGCGTCTGGACGCAAGGCCCGACAGCAGCAGCCGCAGCAGCGCGAGGGAGGAACGTCGCCCGGCCGTCGCCCGTCGATCCTCAGGGAGAAACGGACTGGCGACAACGTGATCGACGTGGCCGCGGCGAAACGTCGAGTGACGTTCATCCCGTTCGTCACGTCGGTCACGTACGTGCCGTCCGCTCCGCTCGCGACGCAGCCGTCCGTCCCGCTCGCGCCGCCGTCCGTGGAGAGGCGGCGAGTTCTGTGGAAACGCGGAATTATCCATGTCGTGCTGGACATTCCGCAGATCCACGCGGACGCTGCGCCGTCCGCCCCGCTCGCGAAGAGGCGGCGACCCGAGTAGAAACGTGGACGCGGACGGCGTCGTACTGCCCGAGGTCGCCGAGTTTTCCGGCGGGTTCGAGGACGCCGCGTGACAGCAACGGGTCAAAATCAATTTATGTTTAGTTATCGGTTCAGTTTTTTCCTGGTGCTTCGAATTTTGTATACTTAAACTAAAATAAATCGGAGTGTTCATAAAAACCATCTAATAAAATATAATAATACCTATTTGTATCCAAATTGTATTCAAACAAAACACTTTTTATAATATATTATCTAAGAACATTCTATAAACAATATTCTACAAATTTAGGCCTGGGCTTTCAAGAGTGATATCAGGTTTTTAATTCGTAAATAATTCATATATTTCATGTTATGAAGAATTTAATTATATCAATTTAAAAAAAAAATAAATAAATTAAGGTGTATTACACATTATATATTTCTATATTTATTTTCTTAATATTATTGTAGAAATAAAAATTATTTACCTATGATATTGTTGTAAAAAATACCAATCCATCTTTAGGATACAACAACTGTATAAAAGATTAATATTTTTATTCATACATAGGAAATGCTTTGAAAAATAATATTGTAACCCATCATGTACAATATCTGGATATTAAATTAATTTATACGTAAAAACATGTGTAGATTACGTTAAAAATCATTACGGATGCTCATAAAGCGATAGTATAAAGTAATTCATAGTGTTATAGATTATAATATACGAGTATAAAAAAAATAATATTATTTTTATAATATCTTTGATATGTACAACGATGTATGACTATTGACTAATGATGTACTGATATATATAGTATTATTCGAATAATTTAAAATTTTGATGGCCCTGAAAAGGGCCGTTTTAAGGTAGTAATAATAATATTGTTAGGCGCGTTCTCCACGGATACGGCGGGCCAGTTGGATGTCCTTCGGCATGATCGTCACACGCTTGGCGTGGATGGCGCACAAGTTGGTGTCTTCGAAAAGGCCGACCAAGTACGCTTCGCTGGCTTCCTGCAGGGCCATGACGGCGGAGCTCTGGAAACGCAGGTCGGTCTTGAAGTCCTGGGCGATCTCACGGACCAGACGTTGGAAAGGCAGTTTGCGGATTAACAACTCGGTGCTCTTTTGGTACCGACGGATTTCACGGAGAGCTACTGTACCCGGGCGGTAACGATGTGGTTTCTTCACTCCGCCGGTAGCCGGAGCGCTTTTACGAGCTGCTTTTGTGGCCAACTGTTTCCTAGGAGCCTTTCCCCCGGTAGATTTACGAGCAGTTTGCTTGGTACGAGCCATTGTTGAAGGGAAACTATAAGTGTAGCTGGGTCGAATGTTAGTGTATTAAAGGATATTTCGTAATGTTTCGAAATTCGAATTACGCTAGTTTATATACAAAAGTGAGTGCCGTATACGTCGATCCGGTTGGCCGAACGGTAACGCGCGCCGACTGGTAGTGGGGGGTAATACGGTCGCGCGTTTCGATTGGTCCGTTTGTTCGGTCGTAACGCATAAATACTGCTCGCTAACATAATCTAGCACCATTCACATTCAGTCTCAGTGTATTCCTGTCTAATAGACTGTTTATTCAGAACACTCTCTCTAACAAACTTCAACATGACCGGTAGAGGCAAAGGAGGAAAAGGTCTTGGTAAAGGAGGAGCTAAACGTCATCGTAAAGTATTGCGTGACAACATCCAGGGTATTACCAAGCCCGCAATCCGTCGGTTAGCACGTCGTGGTGGAGTGAAACGTATCTCCGGTCTGATCTACGAAGAAACTCGTGGAGTGTTAAAAGTGTTCCTGGAAAACGTAATCCGTGACGCCGTCACGTACACTGAACACGCCAAGAGAAAGACCGTCACCGCCATGGACGTGGTCTACGCTCTGAAACGCCAAGGCCGTACTCTCTACGGTTTCGGTGGTTAATTTTTTATTCTAGTCATCAAACTCTACCATTATTTAAACGGCCCTTTTCAGGGCCAGCAATTTTCAACTGTTCACGGAAATCAAGTTCAAAAAAACAACTACTGAATTACGTAAAACGGTAAAACGTTTAATATACGTTAACAGACTATTTTACAAACGAACAACTGACATGAATACAATAAACTTATACATCGCCAAAACCTGAGTTGAGAATTATTCTCATAGTCAACAATTTTTCATAGCATGCCAACTAACAGTCGTCTAAAGGTAAGTTATTATGTCGATTTCAATCCGATTATGAAAATATATTACAATAATGTTTAATGAATTCATGTTACCATAATATAAACAATTTAAAACGTATTTGTAATTAAATCAATATTGCGAATTTCTACTCAGTTTTAATTAAAACCAAATTAAATGAAATGTCATAAATATGAATATATAAAAAGTAGAATAAACATGATTAGCTCTGGAAGTACTAAAACTCTGTGTTCGTTATTTTTAAGATAATTTGATAAGACAATTTTCCGTGTGTTCGTTCTGGCTGGACCAATTTTTAACAAAAAGCATTTTCAACTAGTAAGTTTATAAAAACATTTAATTAAAAAATTATTTCTACTCAAAAGAAATTAATATTGTGTAAACTTATAGTTTTTTTTTACAACGAGTGGGTATCATATTTATGAAATCGCGTAATTCATAAATTGTACAAAAAAAATAATATAACACTATGAATAGTGATGGGCATAATCGAGAGATTATAAACGACAAATTTGAGAAATTTTTAATTATAATTTTTGACAAATTTCATTATAAAACTAAATTATCAAATTAATCGAAGGAAAATTTTAAACATCTCGATTTCGATCATATTAGATACAATATACATTTAATGTAGTTGAATGAATTTTATCGGCATTCACTCGAGTAAACGAACACGACTGACTTCATTCACACCAAAATGTCATTCATTTACAAAATATATTCACGAGTCTTTAAATTCAGACATTTTATGCAATAGAATGGCCTAATAATTTTTTATTAGCCGCTAATGATTTATAGCAGCAGCGGTCGCCAACTTTTTGGACCTCGCGGACCACTTCCCTATATTTTTATAGTTTTTACAATTTATAATTTATATTGTAAGGATCTTCTTCAGAGATAATTGGATTTTATAAATAATGAGATTACTAAATATTACAAATAACATCTAAAATTTAAACTAAAGGCTTATAAAAATAAAATAAAACATAAAAAAACCATTTAAAATTTTTCTGCGGACCACCTGGTTTAATATTACTATGACCATGTTGTTAATAATAAATATTTGCAGATTTTTTCTAAACTTAATAGGTACGAGTACTTAGTAATCTGTTCATTTCATGATATCGTGTAGTAATATTTAATTTCAATTGTCAAGACTTAAAAATTTTATATTATTAAAATATTGAATATTCAGTGGTGAAATTACGATTATATGTTAATAATAATGATGTGTATTTGATTAATTTGTCGGTAATTTGGTGGCCCTGAAAAGGGCCTTTTTAAGGGGCGTTGTTAAATATTGTGGCGAAAAGAATTGAATTAGGCTTTGGTCTTTTCGGTCTTCTTGGGCAAGAGAACCGCTTGAATGTTTGGCAACACACCTCCTTGGGCGATGGTGACACCGGACAGCAATTTGTTCAATTCCTCGTCGTTCCTGATGGCCAATTGCAAATGTCTCGGAATGATACGAGTCTTTTTGTTGTCTCGGGCGGCGTTACCTGCCAATTCCAAAACTTCGGCGGCCAAATATTCCATGACGGCGGCGAGGTATACCGGAGCACCGGCACCGACGCGCTCGGCGTAGTTGCCTTTCCTCAACAAACGATGAATACGTCCGACGGGGAATTGAAGTCCGGCACGGGACGACCTGGTCTTGGATTTGCCGCTCTTTGCTTTGCCTCCTTTGCCGCGTCCGCTCATGGTTGCAGTGGTATTGTTTGTACGAGTGCTAAGTTAATGTAGAGAATAATGGGTGGTGATACGAATTACGGGGAAAATCTCAATTATATAAGTATGAAGACATAAATCGTAACAGCCGGTTAGTATGCGATGATAATAATGACGATTAAAACTATTATATTTAACGTAAGATTTAGACGGGGAAAATAACGTTTTTGGTTAATTTTTTATTATCAAGTCGAGCAAAAATATTTTTTTTCAATACATACTAACACGTAAAATGTTTCATTTTAACTCGTCGTTTTTACAAAAACGACCAATCGCAGCGTCCGTTTCTCTTGATTTCTGTAATAAATACGAATTTTATTTCCTCCCAAACTCATCACAACCGTGTTTGCACAATCACTAGTTTTTATCTTATTCATTATACGCAACTTATCGAAATGGCTCCAGGTGGCAAATCCGCAGGAAAGGCAATGAAGAAGTCGTCCGGCAAGGCACAGAAGAACATCGCAAAGTCCGACAAGAAACGCAAGCCCAAGAGGAGAGAATCGTACGCCATCTACATCTACAAAGTGTTGAAACAAGTACATCCCGACACCGGCGTTTCCTCCAAGGCCATGAGCATCATGAACAGTTTCGTCAACGACATTTTCGAACGTATCGCCGCCGAATCCAGCCGTCTGGCTCAATACAACAAACGATCGACCATCACCAGTCGGGAAATTCAGACCGCCGTCCGTCTCTTGTTGCCCGGCGAGTTGGCCAAGCACGCCGTCAGCGAAGGTACTAAAGCCGTCACCAAATACACCAGCTCGAAGTAATTTTTTACTGTTATCGTTAAAACGGCCCTTATCAGGGCCACAAAATTGAACATTATTGACGACGAGCATTTGAGCTAATGTTTTGAATAATTATGATCAACAAAAATCTCGCTTAAACAACATGAACATAGTATCCTGTTTTTTTTTATTCGGAATTTGAACACCTCTCATGAAGTCGTCCCCCGTTGCTACTATTTTTCTAATCAAAAAGTGATTTTATCGATTAAATTAAATAATATAACCGTCGTCCATAATAATTTGTATCCGCGAGACCGCGACATCAGAATTAAATTTGTAAGATGTATGATTTTTTTCATAATATAACAGGTACTATTATAATTAACAACTATTATCAATAATCAATGATTTTATCTATTGAAATCATGACTATTTCCTTGTTACCTTGAAAACAAAACGCAAATAACACGCGAATGAGAAAACAGGTGGGATATTTTACGTTTCAATTGAAAATTTTCGAATGAGTAATACGAACAGACATGGTATTTTTTTGAACAATGGTTATAATAAATGATAAGCGAAAAAACTCTGTATCCAGATTGTCTTTTGTGAGTAATTATAGTGAACAGGATTTACGTAGTTTTGGATTACACAGGATCCGCGGTATAGTCGTCCAGGACACCGAATCCTTATGGGACTGCAGATTGCCAATATTTTTGCGGTTGCAAAAATTAAACACGGTTTGTGAATAATCGAAATAATATTGTAATAAAAAAAATTGTGGCCGCGTTATCTTTTTGGAGAGAATACTTGTAGACTAAGCTCTCTGAGATTTAATAAATAAATAATAATAACAACAATGGATACGACGGGGTCGCCTCGCACGGTTATCGTAACCGACGGCTATTGTTATCATTCATTAATCCAAATAAATATTTTCAGCCGAATAAACAATCAATAACACCTGCAGACGCATCTCGAGACACTGTAAGTAAAACAGAAAGTACATCAAGAATAGTAATCGTAGACCTAGACGTGACGAGTAAAAACAATGCGGTGAATAAAAGTCAACAAACGATAATGTTTGATTGGAATCCGAAGCCGATATCAGTAAGCTCCTCTCGATTGATGATGGCCATCGAAAAAATATATAATTTAATTTAATTTACAAAAAACGTCGTAAACAATATTACTTTCATATTTTTTTTTTATAAATTTCTCATTTAAAATTAAAAACAAAAAAAAAAGAAACAATTAATTATTTATTCATTGTTGTTTTGTTATATTTAATCTTATTTTTTTTTTTTTTATTAGGAAGACGACCCGTCGACGGTTCCGAAACAATGTTCGGATAATGTTTTATTGCCAATAAATAAAATAATATTCGGCATAGATTCGTTGATCGACAGAGTGTTCGAGACGGTCGAAGATTTCGCCGTGAGTGAAAAATGCTTGAGCTGCATGAAATGCGTGGGCATTCTAACCAGAGCCGTTTGTCTGGTTCGAATGCTGGTGTTTCTGACACGAGATTTGAACTGCGCGAGCGGGACGTCCGATCAAATTGAAATTCTCATCGATAACTACGATAATTGTCGAAAATCGTTTTATAAAATTAAAAAACTCATATGCAGAATAAATCGAAACACGATGAAAATGTAAATACCTAGAGTTTGCAGACGGTTCGAATTCACGCAACAAACACGTCTTGTGTAATAATAATATTGTACGCTTGTTCGAATTTCCCTCCGCGCAGTTGACTGCTTACCGAACGGAAACAATAATTCGCTCGACTCTTTGTTGTCTCCCGTCGTGGGGACACGACGGGTCTAAATCGAATTTAAAATCAGAAAAGAAAAAACAAATGTCTGCTAAAAATTTCTTCGGAATAGAACAATCGGAAAGGATATAAGGGCAGAGTATGCTTCCTCTGGGCCGAAACGTAAAATTAATCCGCCATATTTTGGGAGTAAATATCAGTGTGACCAGCAACAACGAATAAAAATATGTCGCACGATAATAAACAATAGTTTTTACCCCTTTGCTATACGATTTTGAAGGTGACGTGATCAATTAGGATTTAAACATTTCACGCGTAGATTTACAGAACGTATAAATCAATAATACATAAATATAAGCGAGTACTAGAATTATTATTACACGATAGGAAGACGGGGTAAATCGAATAGTTTGAAATTCGAATGGTTCGTATTTCGTTTTACAATAATTACTATTATCTCGATAATAATATATTTTTATAACACATTACTGGTTTTAAAATAAATGGTCTTATAAGAAACCTAGCTTTTGTTTACGGGGGAGACGACTTTTTCGTCTTTTCCACAAAGTCAGCATACACATGACAGTCAGATTGGAGCGACCCGACTTTTTCAGTTATACAATTTCGGTCCTGGCAGAAGAGCGACGAAACAGTCTTTGGTCCTGTTTGCCCTCCCTTAAAAAAACTGCAGACTCCGAGTTCACCCGCGCGAATTAATTTTTTTTAAACATGTGATTATTGTTTTTGAAAAGAACCAGAAATGCAAGTAAAATATAATACGTATAGTAGCCGTCTGCAGAGATCGTTTCAGCTGATGCCGCCGTTGCCTAGCAATTCCCCGCGGACAGTTTTACAGTCCATTTTCGACGAACGAATTGAAATAATTCACAACACGATATATCGAAAGGAAGTTATATAATTGAAAATTTTTAATAATTATGATTAATGCTGGGAAGTTGTTCAAATGGACGGCTTGAAGTTCTTTTCTCTTCTTCAGCCGTCAGTCGTACTTGAACAATCAGTTCCCATTCAAACGTTTGGTTATCCAAACCGTCTGACGTTTTGTTTCCTCGTATAGAAATAATTTTTCATACGAGTCACAAAACGCCTTTCCATTGTATCGCCGAACCTAAAATGTGTAGAAAACGTTTGAATAAAATTAAATGGTCGAAAACACACGATATATCTCGAGAAAACAAAAATCACACAGCGATCTTCTGCGCGATCTCCGCGGCCAACTAACCCAACTAACTGCCATCCGTGTCGGACCGTCATTAGAATTTGGGTTTTCAAAAATCAAAATGGCAATATTGAAAACAATTTAAACCGTATATAGTAGTGTAGTAGTGTAAGTAGCCACTTGGTTAATTTGTTGACAATTGCTTACAAAGTTCAACTACTCATATTAGGAGCTATAGGAAGTGTGCATGGATATTCTAAGGCAGTCTAGGTAATAATAACAATAATTAGACAAACAAATATATATATATCATACATATACATACATATATACGATAATTATTTTATTTTTAAAAATTTTTTATAACTAGAATAATTTAATTTTTTTCCCATGGTAGAAAAAGGAGACTGTAACACAGCGTTTACAAACACTGGACACTTATACACATATTAATAAAATGCACGTTTGTATACAAAACTAATTAACAGCGCGGAACGTCGTCAAAATTAAACAAGAACAAGATAACCGAATACATAATAATATCTCCGACACATATATATATATAATAATAATTAATACAAAATGCAACGTACGTAAATAATTATCTTAGTCCTGACTGCATGCATACACAGATATTATAATTCTATTACAAACGACACATTGGATTCATTGGAAAAATGCACTCAACGGCTGATGGACAGATTGTAGAAAAAAAAACTGCATCTTAGCCTAACATCCCCCCCCAAAAATAAAAAATATCAAAATAATATATACTCCTGTTGTGTCCGGGTGAGGCTGTCATGGTTTTTTTCCCCTGCGTTTACTTAGCTCTTTCTCGGTCTTATTATTAATTAATTTTTACTTAAATTTTTTTACAGTCGGCTTACCTACCAGTGGTGTTATGGAAATATAGTTTATAAATCATTATTTATATTTTTAATTATTATTATTTATTTATTTAATTTTTTTTACTAACCCTTTCACCAAACTATTCTATGATAAGTTTTGAAATAAAAATTTAATTTTTTTAAGAAAAAAATATAAAGCGTACAATAATTCTATATATTATATAATGCTAATTTCCGTGTTAATTTATTTATGGCTTATGGGTGATCTAAATACATATATTTAAGTTTTGTTTTAAACTAATGACTTGAACGCTTTGTGTTAGAGCCAAAATGTATTCAAACAAAATAAGATCTCTTAATCCGTTAAGAGGGAAAATATTTAATGCACCAATCAAAATTCCATGTCAATTAACAGTTAACGATCGTGATGATATTAACCCTTGGTTGTCGTTCAAAAGAAAGAAAAATGACCATATTCCTTGAAGTGAAAGGTAAATTTTTTTTATTTGATTAAAGAACGGCAATTGTAGGTTAATTATTTAGCTAATTAGATATTCCCGTCATTAGTATGAAAAAATAATTGAATTGTTTTTTCATTTAATCCTAATAAAAACAATTACAAGCTTTAAAAATAAATATATAAGACATAAACCAAGAAAAAAAAAAAATAATAATAATAATAATTGAATAAGCGTTCATGTCATAAATACATGTAATAATTATTTTTTGTCCAAGAAAAAAATAAAGCCCAAAAATGATATTAACTATAAAAATGAAGCAATCAATGATATAATAATAATAGTATAATAATAATAATAATAATAATAATAATAATAAATAATAAGAAAAAAAAACTAAAAAGACGAGCACTATAATTTATTTTTAATTATTATTTTTGCAATATCGATTTTTGTTAAATGTAAAATAAACATGTATTATTTTTTTTTGCATTTCATATTAACAAAAATATTAAACAATAAATGATTTTATGATAGTTTTATAATACACATACACATATTGTTGAATAATTCCAATTTTTTTTTTTTTTTTTTTTATAATTTTTTAACATGTATAATATTGTAAATAGGGATTGGTGGATATCCAGCAGTGAATAAAAAAAACCCCGTTTACATGATTTTGTTTGATTAATATAAATTGTGTTTATCATATCAATCAGCCGTTTTAATTTTTACTATACTAATACAAATTTGTTGATCTAAAACATGACAACATTGTTAATGGTATTTAAGACATAAACGGCCGTTTGCACGGATTTAACTAGTATCTCAAATACAAAATGAATATTATTAATTTAAAACAAAAAAAATATAAATACGGGAGGAAATGTGCCCACAAATCTACAAATACCTATCCTATAATAGTAATAATATAATAATTAACTCTCAATTCTTGTTTCTTTTTATACATATTTAAATGCCCATGAAGTTGCGTTAATAATAATAATAATAAAGAGTTTCACGACATTTTTACCGAAAAAATGTAAAAATCTATAATTGTTTGTAATTCCCCCAGTAACCGAGCTATGTATAATGATTCTTTGGTTAAGCGCTTCGTAAAGCTTGGGGTTGCTTGGTCAGAGCGTTCTTGTTCTAAATATAATACTATTATTTAATTATGTATAACGATAAACTGTATATAAACTATTGCGTCGAGTTTTAATTACAAAAAAATAATCTATTGATGTGAATCACAATGTTAAAAGTCACAGACAGTTATTTTGAATTACAATTGTATAATTATATAATGCCCATAATAAATTGAGTATGTTTTAATGAGTATGTATTTGAGTAGAACAAGAGGCTGGAGACAAAATTGTTAAATGTAACAATTACATATTTTTTTTTTTAAATTTATAGTTAAATATAGAATAACAATTATTTGATGGACTAGACCTCCTACTAGTCCATTTTGAAATGCTACTGCGGCATTGCTTAATTTTTTTAAGTGGGGGATGGATGGATTATCGCTAAATTTGTAGCCAGGTTAATGTTTAAACCTAATAAGAGCATAAAAAAAAAAGTTGTAATAATAGATTGCGATTTGTTAAAAACATATTTATGGGAGAAGATGTTATTTAGAAAGATCAAAAATATTTTTAATTTTGAGGGGTGTTTGAACTTAGTTTGAAATTTTGTTATCTCCATTTTCTATGCAACTCTCCTGGGAACGGAGAGCCACACCCTACCATAGTTGTTTTTTTTTTTTTTATAAAATTTTTATAAATATATAAATATATATATAATATATACTTTTTAAATATAAAAAAAAATTAACAAAAAAAAAAAAAATTAATAAATTAAAAATTAAATAACTTTTAACAATTTATCAAAAATAAATTTAAGGAAAAAAAAGGTTTTTTTCAAAATTTTGTCTCCCTCTTTTTTTTTTAATTAAAAAAAAAAAAAATCCCTAACTTTAATCATGTATAAAAAGAGCCGATTGTCAAAGGTAGACCGAGACAAAAATCATCCCTATCTATACCCTAACAATCGTTTGTACTCTTGGTCACGCAATCAGTCACATCCCCTCCTTTTGACCATTAAGGTCAACAGTAGCTCTTAAATTTTTGTGAGGAAAGACAGCCGCTAGATCTTTAGCAAATAAACCGACATATTTAGTCATGGGAATGACCATTATTTTTTAACTTGATGTAAAAAGGTAAGTCGGTGGAGGAGATATATTTGCCAAGACATAACAGTTACTGTCATTGACTCACTGTTGTGGTGTTTCTGTGGGTCTGCTGTTGCGTTGTTGAGGACGAGGCACTGGATTTGCTCCAGATGCAACCATTGAACGAATTCTCCTTTGAGCTGACTAAAATGTCAAATAAACGTATTAGTTATTGGAAAAATCATTAAAAATGTAGTGAAAACTTACCTGGGTAGCTAAAAAGTGGCCAATAATATGAACAGTAGTCGTATCTTCAGTGCCATCAGTAGAGCCTTGACTCGGTAATTTAATAATAGATCCTGTTACTCGTTGCAGTTCTCTAACATTTGAACCACCACGGCCAATTATGCGACCAACTTGACTGCTCGGTACTAATATTTCAACAGTCAATCTTACTTCTTCTGTTGCTGGAACAAAACCCTCATCTCGCAACTTATCAAAAATCATTCCTTGGGCCTAGAAGTAAAAAAAAATTACGATTTAACATAGTTATTGACATCAAAAATCCTATTGTAAATTGTTACCTTCCATTGGGCCTCAGCTGTACCAACAATAGTGACTTTTCGGCTGGCTTGTTGTGCACTATTTGCATCTCCTGCTGCTGTACCAGGTTTTTCATTTTCTGTAGATGCTACTTTTACAGATGCACCACTATATCTGATCATACTTCTGATATTAGAACCTTTAGTACCAATTATAGCACCAACAGCACTATTAGGTATGAATAAAAATGCGGTTTCCTGAAATGAAAAAAATATAATTAATACTCAAAGGAGAAAAACCAAAAATGAACACTTGTAATATTTCTTATAACACATCTCTGCTGCTGAACACAGATCAGCAGTAGTGGTAAGGCACTAATGGCCTACCGCCGAACCATTATCATCAGCAGTTAAGATAAATGTGTAAATCATTCGACTGGTAAAGCACTGCTTTGATAATATTATTGCGACCATTCAAAAAATTGGAAAAATTACAATTTTATGCAATTGTTTTTTTTGTGCCATGTTTTTTCCATTTAAATATTATATGAAAAGAAGTATAAACTAAGTTAACCCGACCAGTTAGGCCAGACCAAGAATTCACTAACGAATAATGAACATGTTAATTTATATAAAACGTACCTGGACATCAGCAGCTAAAGCTGGATTGATTGGCGGAATGGTTGATGGATACATTGGAGGATATGGTGCCGGTGCAAATGGCTGATAACTAGTTGGACCACCGCGGCCTGGATAAGTTATACCTGTTGCTGACATCATAGCCATCGGGTGAAGTCCAGGGAACATTACAGTTTGAGGCTAAAGCAAATAAACATAGTATAAGATCAATAAATTAGATACAATCATTCAAAGGCACAATAATTAAGAATCGACATTTACAGCCATAGATTGAAGATCGTTTTCAAAGCTTTGTCGGAGCTTTGCACTGATTTGAGCCTCTGCTTTAGACATATTTTCTATTGAGCCCTTAACGGTAATTATTCGTTCATAATTGAAGCTATTGATGTCGTTTATGCTGTAAATAAATCAAAAATATTAAACACTTAAAAATATCTAACAAATATATTCATAATGAATCAACTTACCTAGATACAGTTATTTTTGTTTCAGTCTCAGACATAATTCTCTTGATCGTATTACCCTCCTTTCCGATTATTCTACCAATCAGATTGTTATGAGCTAAGATCTTTAATATTACATCACTGAAAAATAAATAAAAATACAGATTGTAATTTATAAATTCAAAACTCGATTCTTTACTAGTAAATAAAATGAAATACAATGAATTAGTAGATACATTTTAAAATCAAATTACCCTTTATTAGTATTAGTAGCTTCTTGTTGCATCACTTCTAGAATTTTTCGGCACGCATTCGTGCAATTTTCAGGATTACCATAGATAGTAATGGCTTTTTCCAAAGAGCCAACATTATCTTTTCTATGCACATCAACTCTAGAACACAATTTAATATTGAGCCTATTAGTTGTAAATAATAAAACACTTAAAAAATATATCGGTTTGGGTTTAATGAATATTTAATAATAATTTACCTGGCTCTTGTCTGTTGCGTGATTTGTCGAATAGTCGAGCCACCTCTACCAATAATCGCTCCGACCATATCACTATGTACTAATATACGCAATGGGAACTCTGTTTGTCTATTTCCAATGGCAGGCGTCGCTCCAGGAGCACCATAGGTTACATGTCGTTGTCTGATAGCACTTCGATTTCTTCTTTCCATAGCTGGTTCTACTTTTATTTGGCAACCTTCTACTTCAAAACCTTGCAAATTAGCTAACGCACTGCAAAAAAAAGAAAAAAAAAATTAAGTTTACAATTAAGATTATATAAGCTATCTGTTATATATGATAATAATGGTAAAAACAAGGAAATAAAACACGATAATAGAGCGGCCAACCAACGGCAACTCTAGGGGGCAAAGGGAGGAAACGGCAGACAGTATGTATACTCACTTAATTGCTTGTTCGGTTGATTCGAATGAGATTTGCAACACTTGGGTAGGCCCATCACGTTGGCTTAACTTCTCGATATCCTTTACTTGACCAAATTGTAAAAGAATCTGTTCCAACTGGTCGAACCTGACTCCGCTGGGTACATTGCTGATGACTATTTTATGGGCGCTGAAACACGAGAGAGGAACGGTCGTTAAACAGGGTGCGAACAACCACGTGTGTCCGGCGACTGTGTGACGCGTGGTGTTGTGTCATCGCCGCGGGAAGGGTGCGATAGAAAGAGACGGACAGAGAAGGCGGGAGGAAGTGCAGGATAAGACACGCCAAAATGTATACCGAAAATTTTCGACATGGTTGCGAAACAGCGACGTCCTCCTCCACCACCACCGCCGCCGTCGCTATCTAATCGGCCGCCGCCGTCGTTGCTGCTGCTGCCGCTCGTGAGCCGCGTCAGAGCACATTACCATTTATAATTGACGACGACCATTATTAACAATATTTATCACAAGTGATTTGTTTTTTTTTTTTTTCTTTTCCTCGTCGTCTCACTCTAGTCCAACTCTACCCGCGGCGGCCGAGAATACATGATGATAATGACTACTAATTAATACTATCTCGTTATCGTTTCGATCGACTACCTAATTCAATACTACTCGTAAACTACTACTTTACTATAGGCGTGTGTGTGTGTGTAAGGATCCGTCGGACGGATACGTGCGCGTATTTCAATGTGTGTAAGTGCTCCCGTGCGCGCGCGCGCGCGCCCGCGAGAATGTGTGTGTGCGTGTGTTGTTATCGTCATTGGTTTTTCGATTTAGCAAACGTCGGGGGCACACGGGAAGAAACGAATTACCGGGGCGGGCGGAGTGCCGCTAACGCGCGCGCGGTCCGACGACGACAGTGTTGCCACGTCGGCGCGTAGGTACCCGGCGTTTGCCGCCGAAACACGTTGCCGTTTTTTTTTTTTTTTTCGCTCACGTCGCGCGGGCCGGCTCCACGAACGACACACACACACACACGCACAGTGTGACCGCCGACCCCGGAGCATCCCGAAACACGCCCCCGACGTTTCATCGTCGAGCGGGATGAATTTCATAATATTTCGCGCACGCCGCCGCCGGGTCCCGTGTCGGCGCGCCCCGGGCGGCGAGCGCGCGCGCGATTACCGGGGGAGGGTCAAAACGTGAAATATCATATTATAGCCGTTTTATACGTTACGATCGCCTGGCGCCATCTAGTGCGCGCGCGTCGGCGGCGACATCGCGAGCACGTTTCGGCGCGACAATTATTATTATTCGGGTTTCGAGCTTCGACTAGAGAGAGCAGGTTCCGTAGCGGATATTGACGGCAAATCGTCCGCGAATATTTTGTTCGGGCGCTTTCTCGGCAATTTAGACGTTTGAAAAACGAATAAAAGGCGACTTTGGGGGAGCAGTCGACGATAGATGGCGTTAGAAATCCACCCCGACGCACGACCCGCGGGGTGGCGGCGCGGCGGCGGCCTCTCGTTTCAAACCGCGGGGAGTATTTGATCGAATGACCGTGTTTTTCGATATATTATTTCAAAGGATCATGCGGTGCGCGATCGTATTTTTTCGGACGCGAACCAATGACGCGAAAAAAGTAAACGGCGGCGATGCAAAAAATATTCAGTCTCTCAAGCCCATAAATTATGCGTCCCAACTAAAATCGATAACGCGTGTGTTAATTTCAAATTGAAAACCGATGTAGAAAAAAAAAAATGTATAAATAAATAAAAAGTTACCATCATTGCCGCCGACAAAGGATTCAGAGAAAAAGCGATTATTATGCACCGTTTGGTCGACAAAAATCGTAATCCGGATTACGTAGAGCTAAAACACACACATTCTATACACATCAAATACCCATTGTAGGAAACGAAGAAATAATATCCAAATAATTCGAACAACGTAAATTGGCGAAATCCAGGAAAAGAAACTCCATCTCTTCAGGGATCCGTGCAGGCAGGTTACTATAAAGGAGCGACTGTGTGTAGTGAAGTTGAATTTTTTTTTCTAAATAATTTTATCTATTCGGTTAACGGGGTTATATTTAGTTTATATCTTAAATATTAAAGGAGTCTATGACTCAGAAAAGGTAAATAACCTCTACCAGAAACAAATGGTGGTACGCTATTCGTATTTTTGTTGTTTTAATGATTTAATTTCAAAGGCGATTTCAGCAGCTTTGCCGTCGAGATGCGTCCGTCGCCCACAGACAACTCTCCAACATTATTATTTTTGTTTTTTACAAGCGACAAAAATAATCACGTCGAGATAGATAACAACGCGTGACGTGGGAAGAACAGAATTATTTTTAAACGACTGCGTTTCATAATTAATTGAACACCTACCGACAATGATGACAATGCAGACAATTTACTCATCTCGACGATGGACGAGATATTATAATACCGTAGTTCAAAAATAAAATGAAAATATAATATAAATGTCTTCATACGACTCTGCATTGACGACCATTCCCGAAATGTAATATTGCGGTAGGGTATTTGCGACTAATTTTATACGTAAATTGTTGTGCTTATAATTGTCAAAGTTTAAGTGGGAAGAAAGAAGGTCGCGATGGACTTTATCGGATGTGGATGTATGTGGGCGCGTACACACACATGAATGGAACGCTTTTATTATAATAGTAAGACGTGAAGAAATCCATAATAAGCTTTATTTTTTTTCCGCGAAAAATAAAAATAATACGTATACTTATTTATTAGAATAGAATCGCCGCCAGCCTTTAAAACGAATAATAGGTTTCAACCTGGTTCGAAATAGAACTGTGGACGATCGAGCGTTCTTTGAACGATGCAAACCAATATCATCATCAATCAGGTTGTCGTATTTAGTTTTTCGTACACGAATAGATTATTAACTCAATCAAGAAAGAATTTATGGCCGAATACAATTATTATCAATCGAATACAATGGTCTCATTCTGTCGGTGTCATTGGCATGTTTAGTTTCTGGCGAGAGAATTTTCGACATCGCGTACACCCAGTACAAGTAAGGACTTGAGTACATACACAAACGAATAATTCATTTTAACCATCGCATACAAGTAAAATCATATTAATAGAACAACAAACGTTCAATAAATGGGCGCTGATTAAATAAAAAAAAAAAAAGTGATAAAAAACCTATCGTTGAATTGTTATGAGTTCTGGGGATAGTTAATGCGCAATATTATACCAGATCAATACGAATAATAGATAATTATAATACAACGATTTTTATTTACTCGTTGCCTTTGGAGTAGAAATATAACCGTATAATATGAGCCCGTCAATAAATTAAGATAATATTGCAAAACCTCTTCCGACGCGCGCAAGTACCAACAAAAAGAGTATTCAATTATTCATTGAACGTACAATTTGGTCGATATAATTTTCGCACTGCATAAAAGTATAAAAACTATTGTATTTGTTCACAAAGGGTAAATATTAAATGACAAAAATCTAATGTTTCGCACAGAAAACAGCGCAAAAATCGTCATAATTATTACGCACGCGGTTGTTTTCGATTTCACGGCATATACCCTATTTTAATGATTTTTGTATACGAAATATAATAAAGGTACATATTATTTTAAGTTCGAATACCTTGGTAAATATAACGCATTACATTTTTTTTTTTAATTATCACTTCTGACCGTCATCCTTATTTATGTCTATATAAGGACATATTATATCTTATTATCCTCGTATGACTATTTATTTCAACTCGTAATTTTATGGGAGTTTTTTTTTTTTGTAATTGGTGGTGTCCCAGTGCAACGAAAAAACTGTTAGAAGACATGAAAATGAAATTAAGATAACGCAAAGCTATATAATATTATAAACCAAAGACAGAAATGATTTGTCGTTTCATGGCGCGCAGGACACCATCATTCGATGTACATGGTTATCATCATCGACCGGCGCCAATGTTGAAAATCAATGACAATTTTCGAATAAATTTATCAAACAAGCCGACTGCCACTTATATATCAACACAGCCGCTCACCCTGAACCACTCAATTTAGACATGATCGATAAAGGAGACCATTTGTAGAGACCGACCGATACGTCTGTCACGAACACAAACTACGCGGAATAAGTTTGGCGCCACCATTCCTCATCCTCGTGTTTCGGATTATCATTGTTTCCCCATTTTTACCCGAATCCGATCCTTCGATATACGAACACCCGCGGGACAAAGCGTTCTACAGACATTTTATGATTTATTCACCGTAATCGTGTGTAGTGTTGATTTCATACATACATTGACAAAATGAATATTTTAGCCACATTCACTAATCCACCAGCGCGCGTTTTATTGTCGCAAGTCTATTACATAAGTATACGAAAAAAATATTGTTCTCCTTTTATGAAACCCCGATCCCATAAACGGGTGCAAACTTTCGACATACATTCGAATTCAGTCAACAACAACAACAACAACACCACCATCACCACCACCACCATACGATAGCACAAACGAATATTTTAAACATAATTTATACGTTGTTTTTTTTTTTTTTACCCAAAATCGTTTCCGATTCCAATAACCGGTAATACCGTCTGCCAATTGAACCGGTTTACATAGCGGGGCACGAGAACGGCGTTCAATTGTATTCGCCGCCGCATAGTTTCAGTTCCCGAGGACTTTAATACTTGTAGTTCTCAAAATGTTAATAATTTATACTCGCGGTGATGCAAATATTAACTCCCGCTCGAGGATCTCTTTGGTTCGAGACGACGAGGGCCGACGAACAAACGCGTTTCTATTTATTTTTTTTTTATTCGTCGGCAATCGGAAAAGAGGCAATGCATTTTTAACAATGAATTTTTTTTTTTTTAACAGCCGACGCGCTTTCGGTCACGGGCATTTCTTTAAACGTACAAAGTGGGGGTAGGTGCGGCGTCAAATGGTTACGTATAATATCATCCTACATAATATTATGATGTATACTGCAGCTAAAACAAACCCAAGTCGATTTGAAAGGTTTCATTCGTTGGCGATGATATACATTTAAGTGTCGCATTGACGGGTCGACCAGTCAAAATATTATTTAACTCTTTTATATCACAAATCGTATCGTTTAACGTCGTAAAACGCGACGAGAAGACGGGGAAGGGGGGTTGTAACGAACGTGGAAATTTCAAGCGATGCGCGCAAGAGTTATCTGTACAGTTAAAACGCTCAATTATATAGTAAATATATGTGAACGCATACACACTGCAGAGTACACGGTGAGTCAGCGTTTAAAATATTGTATAATTTATAACCTATTTCATAAGATATACACAGTCGTGTTTAGAACGTGTAATATTTGTGCACTATTATATATTATAATTTTTGAAACGCACAATTCGAAAGTGCCGAAAATATAATACGACTATACTATTGTACATTACATTATGTTGTAGAACTATTCATAATAATTGTTTATGATAAAAAAAAAAAACTGATTCTTCTGACTCGAAACTATAAGTTTAGTAATATGTTCTAGTATTTTATACATAAAAAATCACCAACGAAAATTAACGCGATTTCTATAATCTATCATTCTTTTATGCTCGCGAAACCTATCATTAACGAAAAGCGCTCTGAATAATAATAATAATAAAATATTTCAATTGCTTTAACCATATTATATGAAAAAAAAAAATACAAATAAAATAGTAATATTGATAATTATATATTAAAACGTTACAGTATTCTTTTTTTTATTTATATTTCTTCAAATTTATAAAATATAAAATAAATATTGATAAATTGTTCTAATTTTAACGCTTATAAATTAATTTAGTTTTGTTCCATTGAATTTAGAATTTATTATTTATTTGTTGAAAAAAATTAGTCATTAATAATAAAAAAAAAACCCCCGATCAGTCGAGTGAAGTTTTTAACAAGACTTTTGTAATTTAAAAAAAAAAACCGACATTAAAATGGTGCAAATGTTCTATTATTTACACAATTTGAATTATAAAGTAAATTATGAATTAAAACACACACGTGTTGTTTATGATATAGGCGGGTACGCGCGATGGTAGGTATACGCGAGACTGGTTTATTTTGATTTCGATGTTTGGTGAAATGCCAAGGGATATAAAGTATATTGTATTATTATTGAGAAACGAAGCAAGCTGAAAAAGAGATCTGGGCGGGTCGAAAATGGGGGAATATCGTAAGTCGACCTTGAAATCTAATAGGCGCTGGTAAGAATTTTTTTGTAGGTACACACAACACATGCCGCCAAGGGTCATTGCCTAGCATTCGTATTATATATTGCTAGCACGCACTAAAGATATTCTTGTGAAAAGTAACTGAAAAAATATATATTTTTTCGATATAGTATTAAAAAAATTACGACATCGACTCGTATCATATTTTTATTCAACATCGAAAGTGAAATAAATTAAAACACTATAGAACTTTGAAACTAAATGATAATAAACGATTGACAAATATAATAACGAAAATCGATGAACAGTTGAATGGAATTTTAAATACCTTTATGAAAGCGATTTCTATATTTCGACCACGAATGCCACCGCACAAAGGAATTAATAATAATAAAGTTATCTATAACATTACTTTTAATTACAATCCACACGAATAACAAAACCAGTAGAACTATGTTTAAACGAAGACAGTTTGTCGAGAAAAATAACACAAATGTTTTCCCGTCTGGATGAAATTAAATTAAAAAATGTTTAAGTTTTAAAAATTGGAAATACCTATAGGCTAGAGCTCTCAGATGATATAATTTTCAACTAGGACGATCGTTCGAAATACTTGCATATTTTATAGGCGTACTATAAAAATCAGACATTGTTTTAACTATAGTAAAATATGTTGTACGTTATTATGACGACAAAGGTAGAAAGTTAAAATGATGTTCGCGTATTTGAGTAAAGTTAAATTTAATGCCACATGTTAAATGTTTTGACCATACATAAGTCTAGACCAATTTATTATGACTCACGAATCATAATGAAATTCAATTTCTTATGATGATTTATCATATACACATGTCTATAATATTCAATAACCACTCGGCTGTGGCCCACTCAACTTATGTACGTACTTCACCCAAAACCTACTTAGGCTTTCAATTCTAACAAAGTTATAGGTTTTTTTTTTATATATATATATAAAACGAAAATGATTACGCCAATATTTAACAATGTTATATTACTCGTATATTCATAAATCTGCGGCAATTAACACGGACGTAGCTAATCAATAATTATTAGTTGAATCAAACGCGCAATCTATATAGATTATATTAATGCAATTCAAACTTTGAGTTTTTACAACAACACAATACTAACGACTAGACGATAAAATATACCTACCACTACACGGTGGAATTCAAGTGTCTACACAACATAACTAGAGAGATATGAGTCACGAGTCTAGACTAAAAGTAATATCAACGTATCGTTTACAATGTAAAACATAACTGAAAATGTATTAATAACGCCTTAAATACGGATTTGTTTTCATTTAACACAATCAACCTTTTTTTATCTGCATTGTTTTTCATACACTTTTTAAGTCACGCCATGTTTGATTACCTCTGCTCACATACCTAATATCATTAGATTTCGATAACATTCTTATTAGGTTAAACACTCTTAAGGTCAAGGTCATTGATGTACATAATTTTGTTTTTTTTTTTTTTTTTTTATGTTCAATATATACGTGTCAAACTGAACAACGACTGTTTATTATATAGTACCGAGATAACGGGAAAATACTCGTATGTTCTTATTAATTGACAACATTTTAACAAATACAATTAATTTTAATTGGAATTTTAACAAAGCAGTTAACAACAATCATTATTAATATAAGTTAATTTGTAACATAAAATAAATATTAATAAAATATTTCGTTTAAATGTTTACAAAAATAAATATTTAATTCGTGTTACTCATTCTGACATTATTTACTCAGTTATTTGGTAGGTAGATGATTTCGGTCGCCAAAACTATTATTTATTTATTTTTTTTTAATAATCAGTCACTAAATAAATTCGAAATAAACCTATACTTTGGGCTGTAATTATTATTATATAAATTAGAATAATAGTGCAAGGCGTAAATTTATTTCTCTACAGTATAAATATCAAACAAAGTAAATAATTGCAACGGATGAATAATACATGTTTTGAGCTCGAATTTACGCGCGTTTTAGTTATCATGTATAAATTTGCAGTATTAAAATGTCAGATATTTACGAGTATGCCTAAAATTCAAACGTAAAATGTATGTAAAATGACAGAGCTGTTATTCAATTTGCTTAATCTCTGTAAGTAAATGTTCTTTAAAGCCTCATGATTATTAAAGTATGAAATTATAATTCGACAATAATAATTTAAACAGAATCTGTTATTACTTTTAAGTTGGTATGCAAATTTGTTCGTGCTTAGACTGTAATTTTTACGCCGAGGCAAAAAAAAAATGCTTGTTTAGGTAATATATTGGTGCAGTCTAACTTGTAAGTGTTTTTAATTCTAACGCGATAAAATATGATAAACTTCACAACTCCTAGAAATAATATTTAAACCAAGAGCCGACTGTTTAAAATTGTAATACTAAAAATGCATTTTAGTGCGACATAAAAATGTTTGTACAAAACACAAGGTAGAAAATAAAGAAAAAACATGAGCTTTTGTTCACAATCTAACACAATACAAACTCGGGAAAACTTTTATGAGCAAACATTAATTTGGAGTTTTCATACGATATATATTTGTGTATGATACAAACAGTGAGCTTCTTTCTAAGACTTAATTAAAATGTAAAATAATGAATAATAATGCACCATCTCCGTCATGCTTTGCTTAAATCAAGGATTTAAATGAAGTGTTTTTTTTTTTAAATCAACAACTATCTATATCATATTACGATATTTTATTCTATAATTATATAACATTACAGTAGAATTAAATTCTCGATTCATTCCGTGACGGAGATCACTAGACGTTTTACACAAGCAATATGTGTTTTATAAGACTCGCGAGAAAAATATATTTCAATAGTTTTTATGTTTTTTTAAAGGAAATGAGCGGCAGCGTTTAAAACAAAAAGTTTTCTGCATTCCGAACCGCCATGCCATGAATAACAACAACATCGTCACTTGTAGTCATTAACCCGACGCGCGCAACTCGGAATATTATTATTTGACGTATAATATATATTATATTATGTATTTTACTGTTGTGCGCGAAACAAAAACACAACGCGACGAAGGGGCAACGCCAATAAAAACGAAACACTCGGTCTAGTCGATGGCGACTAGACGAAAATGAGAATTTACGAACAAATCATGCGTTTCGTCGCGACGTCGTCGTCGTCGTCGTCGTGTCGCAAGATAAATAACATCGAAAAACGTAATGCTGACAATAGTAGAATAGAACGACGAAGTTGGAACCTCGAAAAACGGGCGTGGAAAAAAAAAAGTGCAGCACGCGCGCGGAATAGGTAAAGTAGCCACCACCACTACGACGGCGGCGGTCAATTATTATAATACGCGATATAAGACATATTATTATAATACCTAATAATAAACGCTATACGATATCCGTGAAAGCGAGCGGCGGCGAACAATTATTCCGAGATCGGTGCGAAACAACACTATACCTATACACACACATTATATATTGTATTATTTAAACACTAGTCGTACGCGTAGTACGAGAGTTCAGTCATCCCCTCGCGGCGTATCAAAAAGCGGCGGCGGCGGCGTCGTCCCACGCGCAAAAATCCTCTCCTCCTCCTCGCCCACGCGTGTATTATACTATTATTATTATTCGCTAACCCCTTTCCTCTTACGCCCACGCGACGGCTACGATGCACGCGCGCGGTGTACACCACACACGCGCGGCGGCAGCAGCAGAAAGAGGCGGCGCGGGCACGCGATTGTCCGGCCACCGCCGGCCCATCCTGTACGCAGCATCCACCCCCACACGCACTGTACGGAGAGAACGCGTGCCCCATTGTGAGCGACGGCGGTTCGCACACGCATTAAAATTAGACCCGGGGGGAAACGGAAAAGGGGGAAAAAAAAAACGCACCGGGGCCCACCCGCACGCGCACATTTATATATGTGTTTACCGTCGGATTTTCTTCTTTTCTTTTTTTTTCCCTACTACTATTATTATTATTTAATAAATAAATATTTCCATTTCATAACGCTGTGCCCGTCGTCGTCCGAGCGATACACACACACACACATATATTTATTTATTTTTTAGCACGTTTACCCCTTTCGAATGCGCGCAATACACACACTGACACTCTCCCTCCGGCCCGAGATAGTGCAGCCGAGCGGGCGGGTAGTAAAAGTCGGTTGCGGCGACCAAGGGACGACACGAGCAGCATTTCTACCGCCGCTGCCGCCATTGCATTGCTATCGATTAGCGCGAGTACAATATGTATACCTATACACACACACACACACATATAATATACATGTATAATATGTATTCAGTACCTGGACGGGCCCCCTCCGAGTCCCCCCTCCTCCTGGTATAGCCAGTAAGTCGCGTGTACGTGACACGCTCGTCGCCACGACGGATTTTTTTATATTCGTTTTTATTTTTATTTTCTATTCCGGCTCGTAAAATAGTATTATTTTTATCACGCGCTATAATAATAATAATAATAATAATATACTTCTTTGCCCCGGGCATCGTACATTCCTGCACAACCGATACCCATCGGTCCTCCTCCCCCGGTGTTTATTAGAGTAATAAACGAACGCGAAAATTGGCTCGGACCCATTGCGGGGGACACGTGGCGGCGGTCCTGTTTTGGTTAGTAGACCGGCAGAAAAGAACGACTCGGAAGTGTTAAATTTAATTATATACCTAGTGGCTCTTATGGGAGTGTCTCAACTCTAAAGATGCCACGATCATCAATCCGTCAATGATGAAAAAACCATAACACAACGACAAACCATTCAGGTCCACGTGTCCAAGAATATATAAAACGACCAAAAGCACGTAAGGTCTAATGAAATGATTACAAAAGTCATATTTAGTTATTCAAAACTTTAGCGATTAAAAAAATAATAATTTAATATAGACGCTTTGATAATAAATTGAATATTTTTATTTACTCAAATTTACTGTTATTATGAAATAGTTTTCTTAAAATTCTGTACCGAGAAATAATTTAATTTATGACGCATACAAATAAAAAACTACTCATAAAATAATAATAAATTATTGATCGGTGATTGATTAGTGTTGATTGATTACTACTAAATAGTTAAATAATATTAATTTTAAGAATTTATTGAAAGTTGTTAACAATTTAATGAACTAGGAACTTAAAAAAATAATAACTCTACAGATTAAAACTAATTAATTGACATTTTAAAAGTTTCAGAAGATTATATCTTTTTAGTTCATAACACCGTATAATAATGAATATTTCTTGGAATATTTTTTATACATAGATATATGATGCAATTAGTTCAGAGTATTATAAATTAAATTGTTATTATCGAATTAAAAATTTCGAATAATTGTAATGTAAATGTACGCATAACAACCGATGTACAAAAAAGTTTTAGAGTGCGCAAGAAAAATTACCGTCTTCATGAAATTATGAAATACATATTAAAACCTAATTAATATACAAAATGCGTGAAAAAAAAACAATGGGAATTACAGGGATCGTTTTCCAACGTGAGTCGTTCGGCAATAAACACTTAGTGCAAACGATTAATGGAATATTTTCTTTGAAATTAAACAATGAAAAAAAAAAATTCCAAGAAAACAAAAGAGAAACGACATTATGGTCGAATAGTAAGCCATATTACAGGGACTATCGTCTGGTATTTGCAGTAACACGGTTCTATCATACGGTTTTTAATAATATAATCAAATTGGAAACTCTAAAATTCAAAAGGTTACGATTTCAAACCGAACTAGATCGCGTTCGTTATTATACACCGCACTACGCGCGTTCACACAATGCACGGTGGATATTCGTTATTTTTCGTACACAACTCGAAATAGATAAGAGTCATTAAAAGCGGTCGAGCGAAGACCGTATAAATTATAACTACTGCCTACACGTCGTCATAGTCGTATTAAAATCGACGGGCTGGCGCAGTATACACAGTACACACAGTACACACAGCCGTCGTTCTTATACAGAGCGATTTTTTTTAATTTGATACAGGGAACAGGCTAAATTCGGAAAAATATTACAGTCATTTGTATTAAGGCCACTGGAATTTTTTCAAGCAAACGGCTACGAGAGCGGAGTAGAGTAAAATTAGACTTAGAAAAATCTACCCATACGTGCGCCGCCGGTGACTCGTGAACAATTTACACCAAGAATAAAACGCGGGATTCACTCGTGTTTTCCTAGATATAGCCAGACGATATCGCGCCGAAGGAATCGCCCTGTACACACGTGCACGTGCCCGGGATGTGATATGCATAAAATGAAGAAAGTACAGCTGCAACATTCCACGCCGCCGTGTTTTATATCCGCGTGCGTTTATATATACACGTTGCGTCAATTACGGTCGCGTTTCGAAAACGACTTCCGGTCAATGACCACTACCGAAACGCCAGGTACCATACGCACGAGGCAGTCACCGGCCGACCGGGAAACAGGTTGCTTATTCACGTGATAACTATTGGAAATTTGCGAGACGCGGAGACGACACGTTGCCGGCAGTGTTGTCAAAGCGGTCGCGAGATGAAGAATCTCCGTCGTTTAGTGTAGTGGCGTCGACGGTATTTTATATCTTACTCGGCTATGTTAATTTATCAGTTGACAAAAAAATGGTTTTTTAATTCTCCAAACGGTTTATACGGGAGTATATAAAACATTACTTTGTGTATTATTGTCGGGAACATTTTCCTAGTCTTAGGTGGTCTATATTCTATTTATGAACAGACGTATAATAGAATAAATGCATATAATAGAACAGTTATTTTTACTTTTAAAAAAGGCCAAGTCAAAAATAAAATGTACGAAATTGCACTCTTTTTATTGTTCGTTAAAATACAAGTACATTTTTATAGAAAATAAGAATACTCAAGAGTTAAGAACCGATATCGGTAAGCGTTATACACAAAATTTTATACACACTCATTCGAAATATTGTATAATAATAATAAAAAATATTGAAATATTAAAGACGACCCGCTGCTTTTGTCCAAAATAAAACGTGACCAATTTCGCGCGAAGATTTCCACCGTTTGACAATACATTTCAGAGGTCACAATATTATATCAAACGACAAATTTCTGAACGTATAATACAAATATACAATTTTTTATAATATTTATACACACACATAGTAGAGGTAGAGACACGTGACGAAGCACGCGTTTAGACAGTAATTATACGACACAAACGCGTTACATACTTCACACAATCACACCTGTGTCGGGAGAGAATTACGGAAGAAACGAATGCGGCAAAGTTAACGACTCTCGTCGCTCGTATTTTATTTATATTTTTTTTCCCTCTCACACCCCAATTTCATAAGATTATTTCCGACGAAAAAAAAAAACCGGCGTGCCGCCGCCATGTTACGTGGGGTGACGAGCCCCTCGCCGGTAAAAGCCGGAGAGCGGCATTCATTTGTCCATCACGAGCCACGCACACGCGGTTCCCCTCGAAGCCCGCCGCCACCGCCATTGGTCCTGCTGCGTTGCGCGTCGGGCGCGAGCGCGAGACGGCGATAGCAACAACAGTTATTCGATATAACCTAACCAAACTTAACCAGCAGCTTTAACGACTAAGAAATGAAAAATACGAGTCTTAATAGCTACTGAAAAAATTAAAAAATAATCATAAAAATTAAATTCATCTACGATTCTTTGTAAGTACTTGGACGCAACATACCATTTTAAGTTGACGCAGAAGTTGACATAGAATTTACTTTCACGGAGGCTCCCATAATGCAATATTATTGATTTTATAATATTACGAAACCACGTTTCGAATTGATTTCAAGATTTATTTCGGGGCAATTTTTTTTTCAAAATTCGTGATAATTGATATAGTTTAGAAAATAATTCCTATCCATTTCTCCAGAGTCGACAACGATATAGTAATACCAAGATACGACCGAGATAAAACACACGTGAACAGGCGAGAAAAGAAAAGTCCTCAAGCCAAGGATGTCGCGAACGTTAAACAGTGTTTATAACCGTTTATATCGAATCGCAGGCATTGATAATATTAATATTATAAACTATGGGTCCCACGCCGGGTTTACGCGTGGGTAATCCTCCGCGTACGGCGCGAATAGACGGGCGAAGTATTAAAAAGAAGAAAAAGAAGCGCGCGCAGGGCGTGTACACGAGACCACCGGTATCCACGTCACACATATTATTATAATATGTTTTTATTATTATTGTAGATTTACCTTTGAACAGCAGCTTGTCTCTGCTGAAATTGCGAGGTCTGTTGACCGTACGCGTAACCATTGAAATCTTGAGTATTTCCCTGGTTGGCTTGCTGCTGGTTCTGGTCCATGTCGTTAGGTGTCATTATAACTCGGCAATAATTTGAACTAAACACACACAACCACACACACGCAAACCATTAATACGCTGGACAACAAACGCCGCTGGTGAAGACGACGGCGGGCCCATAAACAGGGCGGGGGGAGGGCAGGTTTAGGGGTTCAAACCATCTTCGAAATTTTAAAATTGTACATTTAAATTCATAATAAACTGCTAGGAAGACGCTAATTATTTCGCACACACACACACACAGTGGATGGAACACGTAGCTCCGATTGCCGGGAGTTGGTGCCGAGGGAAAAACCCGAGGACAAAATAGAAAACGGAGAGAAAAAAAAGAAATTAGAAAACTACTGTCGGACGACAATCCCCCCCACACGCGGCGACGTTTTGGCGCACAGATTTTTTTTTAAAGGCCGCCGAGACCGCGCGCCGCCGGGCTATGATTTGCAAGTATACTTGTTGGTCCGTCGGCGCTTTCGCCCGTGCCCCCCTCGCCACATGTGGCCTACGATTTTTTTTTTTTTTCGTCTTTCTATTTTGCCGCCGAGTATAATAATAATATCGTAATATCGATCTCGTTCGAACGCGGCGGCGGTGGCGGCGACGGATATAAACGCCCGCCCTCGCCGCCGCACCGACACGTTACACGCGTACGACAACCCGGCGGCGCGCCGCACACGCAGCCGGCCGTCGTCGCGGTCGTCGCCGCCGCCGCCGCCGCCGCGCGTTTGCCCTTCTCTTCGGACTGCACGTCCTCTGCACGCACGCACACACGAGGAATGTGCGACGGCGGCAGCGGCGACTGCTGGCTCTCCTCTTACGAG